>APFE030114901.1:32912-58130 GCA_000404065.3 Pinus taeda | reverse complement strand
TATTATTATTTTAATTTAGATATCATATTTTGGGATTCAACTGCGTTAAGTAAGTCATTCATTAATGACCATTTCCATGAGAGGTAGTCGTAACTGACTAATTTCTCATGCTTTTTGAATAGTCCATGTAGCACTCATTGCATCAAGTGATGCTCACAAGGGTGAAGAAGTGAGATTGAAACTAGTGAAATAAATCACATAGCGTCATTTATTTTTTTTGTTTTTATTTTTATTTTTAATTTTTTTGGTAATTATTTAACATTTTTTAAATGATGTTTTTATTTTTTATTTTTACTTTTTTGTTGTTTTCTATATATATATACTATATATATATTCAATACTATATATATATTATATATATATATATATATATATATTATGAAAATTTAATTTAGTTTTTGTCTGAATCATCCCCTTGAACCCTGGCCAGTTGTGGTTCTTGTGGTAGCTGGGGATTTTTTTTTCTTTTCTTTTTAGTTTTAATTTTTGATGTTGTATTTATTTTATTTTTATTTTAAGTTTGGCTTTTTATTTTTATTTACTCTCTTTTTTTCTTTCTTTTCTTCTAATTTACATGGTATTGGTTAATTTGTCTTTACATTTTTACCAGTTTTTTGTCACATACTAGTATATTTTTTATATTTGATTTTTTATTTTCATGTATTTTTTGATTTATTACTTTTACTTTTTATTTTTTTTCCTAATATTTGAATTTGTCATATTATATATATATATATATATTAATTTTTTTGTAGGGTATGTGTCGACGCTTGTCTAGCAACTCAATCCCATTATGTGCAATTTGATAGTTGATTTTAAATGTTTCGTTATAATGAATCGAGTCCGCCCCACAATGTGTTAATTTTATGGTTGGTTTTTAAGTTTTCATTACAATGGGTTGAGCTCACCTACACTGCGTGTCAATTTGATAGTTGATTTTTAATTTTTTTTCGCAATGTATCAAGTTGTCTTGGGCTAAGATTTCAAAATCGCTATACATTTAGCATTTAAAAAAAATTACTCTTGATATAATAACTCTTTCATTTAGGTGTTCATTTTTAAAGTTTTTTTAGTCATACAATTTTTCCATAATGTCATGCTTAAAGATCGTTGGAATTTTAAGGGTTTTCAAAGACGTGATATTTTATTGTTAATGTCATGCTTGAAAATCATTGGAAATTTAAAGCTTTTCAGAGTCACGATATTTTGTTTTAAACGTCATTACTAAAAAGTGCTGAAAATGTACACTGGAAAAAAAAAATAAAATAATAATAATAATAATAATAATAATAATTAAATAAATAAAAATAAATAAATAAATAAAATATTCTGGCATCAACACTTTTTGATTTCAAGGTGTTTTTTGCACCAAATAAAATGTCTTTTATTCCTTTTTAGTGTTATTTTTAAAAAATACTAAAAATTTACTCTGAGAAAAAAAATTTACTTTATTTTGGCATCAACACTTTTCGATTTCAAGGTGTTTTTGCGTATTTTTTTTGGGATTTTTGGGCTCGAGTACTCTTTTTGAGGTAATAGTTCCCATTTGATCGGTAACTATGTTGCATTACAAGTGTTAAAGATTAGCCTTACAACAAATGCAATACATATGTGAAAGCGTGCTGGCCTGCTGACAGGCTTCTGAATTAAGAGAAAGTTCCTAGACACATCGTTACATCATACATCACTAACCCCATCAGCGGGACATTAGAACCACTACTTACTCCTAAAAGAAAATATTACAGACTCTCTTGGCTATGTTGGAGGAGCTGAGGTGTTTTCATGTACAAATGAGGGGGGTATTTATAGCCAAGGGTGAAACTGATCCTTGTGGTTGTTCTACTACCCTCATGACCATTCGACTTCCATGAATTTTTGACTTACATGACTCTATGTTCAACAAGTGGGTCTCTTGGACTTCCATGTTACATCACATTAATTGACAACAACCCCATAGTGGGGATGTGGGTAACATGACTCATGACTTGACTCCACATGACTTGACATGACAATGCTGGTACATTCGTGTCTTTGCTAGAATGCATGAAGAGCTACAGTGTTGCTGAGTGATGGTTGTCTTCATGGTGTATCAGAACTTCACCTCCACATGGCAAATTGCGCAGAGTCTTCAATGGTCCTTGGTTCGCTTGATGAATATTTAGCATGTTGTTCCTTGCTTTCATGCTGGAAGGCTTGACAGACTCACTTGTTCACAAAGGTGCATGTTCATCGCGTTCATCCGCTTCGCATGCTTCATTCGTTCATCTGTTGGTAAACCTGTCCATTTGCATGTTCTCCCTTTGTTTATCCCGTTCATTTTCTTGACATGTTTATTGGTGTACCTGTACTTCCAGTCACTCATGACGAGATGACATCAAATCCAAAACCTCCTAGTCTACCATGACACGTGATGATTCGAATGTAGGTGATCGAGAGAGGCAACAAGGTTGTGATGTGGGATGATGGCTCTAGGAAACTGTTGATGAAAATTACGTAAGTGTCACTAAGGGATGGAGACAGACAATTTGAATCGACAGTGATAGTTTGAAACGTCTGGCTCGGTTGGGAGGCAAAATTGTGCAAATTCTGGGAGGGACAGTCTGGCTGCAGGAGGGAAAGGAAGGAATGCTTTGCACATTTTTGGGAATGAATAGTCAACAAGGGCTGTACAGCTAGATTTGAGCAATTTTCTAGAGGAAAAGTCTGGGTTGCATGAAGGGTGAGTAGGCAGGGATTGCACGGTTTTTCTAGGGAACTTCCAGGGAGACTCACAACCATAACTACCCAATTCCTAGAGGAAACTTCCAATTGGTTGTTGGGGTCACTGACAGCCAGAACTGCACAATTCCTAGAGGGAACTGGTAGTTGGTTGCTCAGTCACTGACAGTAGAAACTATGCAATTCTTGGAGGGAACATATAGTCTATTGCTAGGAGTTAATGGCTTAAAAAACTGCAATGAGACTGGGAGGTTGGCATGCTAGTCATCTCTGTGTAACTTCTGAGTTGAGTTGGCTGATGAACAGCGGAAGGCTTGCCCATGAGTACTACACAATTTCTTAGATGAATACTTGGTCGACTCTCTGGATGACTGACTCAGAAAACTGTGCAATTTTCTGAAGGAGACAGGGATGACACTTGGTTTCTGTCTAGCCTATCTGCACAAATTTCTTAGTCAATTGAATGGGTGAGGTCAATGGTCTCCACACAATTTTTGAGGGGAGTCAGTATTGGGGTGACTGTTGGTCTAACTATCTAAGTGGCCAACATGAGAGTTGATTGAGTTGCTTTCGAGCAGCACAACTTGAAAGGACTGACTTGGTGCTTCTACATTGTTCTGGTTGACAACCGATCAAGTCAAAAGTAGAGTGATGTTTTGACTATCAGTGAGGAGTCTAGTGATCAGAACTTTAGGAAAAATGAATAAGTGTGTGAATAGTCGAAAGATGCATGGGTGATCATACGAACGCACACTCACATGAATTGACGACAAAACAACCAAACCATCCAAATACACATTTTCAACATGACTGACCAACAGTGCAAGTGACAAACGCGACACTCATGGTTGATCATTCATGATTGATATAATTCATGCATGACAGTGAATGTGACTCTGTGTGTAAGTGCGACAAATGCTTTCATGGCGAACACAACAAACACATACGAAGCAAAGACTTTGAGCATACCTAGAACATGGTCACAAGCATGACTTAGACATCAACATGCAGTGACTTGAATGCAATAAACAAGCAAGGGGAATGTAAAGACTCACACAAGCTCACAAAGTGGACCCAAGTGTGTGCAGTCATCAAGTGAAACTCTTCAAGGGAGGCTTCGAAATTGGTGGAGGCCAAAAGTTTGGAGGGTGGTTGTAGCCGCTACAACACTTGGTGACACACTGGTAGAACTCCAACTTCTCTGTTTCAGTTCATAGCTAGCACAGGGCCTTGGTATTTTGGGGAGTATTGAATCAATGTGCAGCTTACTTAAATTTCCCCACTTACCTCATGGATATATGTGGTTCACCCTTTGCCAACTCAGTCAAACGCAATCAAAAGTTCATCTTAGATCTCAGTGTTTCGAATCCAAGAAGGGTAGTTTAGTTCACGAGTCGAATATTTTCAGAGCATAAGTTTTCATATCTGGTGTTGCTCCACTACCAGTAGGCTTGGACAGTACCCCGACAGAGTCACGCAGGAACACACACATTTCTCCACTATCAACGATCCTCGTCAATACCCCGGTGGAGTTGCATGCTTCACTTCTCTATGCAAGAAGCCTTTCTCTTCTTTCGCCATTGTATTTTTTAATAGAACTGTGCATAGGAACTTATTTATTTTTCAGGGTGGAAGAGAGATTCCAACTTATTGAGAGCAGAAGAGGTTGTTCCTTCAGCGAATCATGTAAGACCTCTGACATAGGTTTGCTCGTTTAGATTTTTCTCTTTCTCCATTTCTACTAGTTGGATTAGCTTAAACACACAGAGTAGAAGGATAAGTATAGGCATGGGGCTTCCTAGTTTGGACACAGATTCATGGCTAGACCAAAAAGCTTCATTTACAAACGGTTCGTATTTTCTGTGAGGACTTCATTAGCCAAAGGTTTTAACTAAGCATAGAGAAAACAAACTCAATATTGGCCAAGTGTTGCAGTGTCACAAGTCTCTTCAAATTTCAGCCACATACTCTATTCAAAAGCTAGAACATAGTAGTTGGCGCCACTTATTTCCGAAAAAAAAAAATAGTAATATATCAAACAAACGAAATGACCGTGAACAAAAAGAGTAAGCAGGATCAAACAAATCAAAAGCAAAGATAATAAGCAAAACACACCAAATGAAACAACAAGTAGCAAGCAGACTATGTACATGGCACGGGCATGGCCCAGCCTACTGCAAATAATGCTTGAGATCTTGGCCATTGACAGGAAGGTTGTCAATCCTTCCTTCAAGTGATAAAAAATGATACGTGTATGGGCCAAGCTTCTCATGGATAGTGTACGGGTAAATCCACAGGGACAGGAACTTCGTATGCTTTCCTTTGTCTTCATGGGGCTTATCCCATTTCAGAACTAAGTCACCCATATCAAAGCTAGATTTCCCTGCATACTTCTTATCGAACCACCTTTTGATACGGTTCTGGTGGAGTGTAAATTTTTCTTTTGCTTTAATCCTCTCTTCCTGAAGCTTATGGAGAGCATCCATCCTACACTAAACTAGTTGGCAAGGCTTGCCTTGGGATTCCTGGGAAAGATGAAGAGCAGACAAGTAGATATTCGACAGGAGGATAACTTCTTTACCGTAAACCAGGAAGTATGGTGAGGTATTCAAAGAGGGCTTAAGTGTTACATGGTCAGCCCATAGTGCTCATCAAGGTGGTATGCCAGTTATGCTAGTCAGAGAAAATGATCTTCTTTATTATATAGATGAGGTTCTTATTCGTAGACTCTACTAGACCATTTCGTTGCGAATAGTAATTCGATAAATGATTTAACACAATACCATTATGTAATGCAAAGTCATAGAGTTTCGAAGAAGAAAAATAAGTTGCAATATAAAAAACAAGTGATATCAGAATGCTGAAGCGTGAGATGATATTCTACTGGAGGAAGTTGATGACCTCTTAGTCGTTCACTTGTTTGAGTGGAATTGCCTCTGTCCACCTCGTAAAGTAGTCTGTTGTTGTTTTTCAGTCACCGCAACAGGGTGTAGTGGGGCTACTGATCTTCGTGTTCTGACAATGCATCACTGACAGACCGAGCATTTGCGAGCATAAGCATGCACATCCTTGAGTAATGTGGGCTTGTAAAAACTAGCTCGCATAACCTTGTGTGCCATGGTATTTCTCGCAAAGTGACCCCCGACAGGTCCGTCATGCAGATCTTGAAGTACCTTCTCTGATTCCTCTGCCTCCAGGCACCTAAGCAAAAATCCATTACTGTGCTTCCTGTAAAGCACTCCATGCATCGACTAATATGCTAAGGCTTTTAGGCGCAATGCCCTCTTCTGTCTGATAGAAAAGTGAGAGGGTATGGTGCCATGCTCAAGGTACTGGCATACATCTGCGCACCAAGAGGTTCCATTTTCCATGGGATTTTCTTGCCTTATTTCATACATTTCAATCTCCTGCTCCCAACTGACGAGCTCTTCTTTGTTCTCCAGAGCGTGTACTACTTCAGCTACAAGTCTGTAGAGCCCATGTCCTTTTATTGTGTGTACTAGATTGATTTCAAGATCATATTCTTGCAAACCTATCATCCAGTTCTCACGTTGTTCTCCCAGCTCTTGTTGTAGTAGCAATGTACAAACTGCTGGGTGGGGGACGAAGACTATGAAGTGGTTCTTCAGCAAATAGGGCTTGAAGTGTTTGACCACCTTGTAAACTACATAAGCCTATTTGTCAATGGTTGGGTAGTTAATCTCTAGTCCCTACATTCTTGCACCCATGAAAGCGATGGGACGTTCATCATTAGCTTCATATTTCCGAGTGAGCGCTGCAGCTAGTGAGTTATCGGAAGCGAAGGTGTATAGCAAGAAATATTTTTTGAAGTCTAGGCTATAAAGTGTAGGCACTTCGGCAATGGCTTGCTTGGTCTAGGTGGGTGAATGCTTTTCTTTCTTGCCCCAGGTGTACACTACATCTTTCTTAATCATGTCCTGCATGGGCTTGACTATGTGTGCATAATCCGAGATTAATTTCCAGAGGAAGTTTATCTCACCCAAGAAGGATTGCATGGCTTTCTTATTGACTGGGTGAGGAATCCACATGATGCCTTGACTTGGTTTGGATCCCCCTTGATCCTTCTCGTGGAAACAATGTGTCCAAGGAGGTTCCCCTTTGACATGGTGAATACACTCTTCTTGGGATTAAAGGAAATCCCGTATCTTTAGCATCGCTCGAAAATTTTCTTAAGATGGCATATGTGGTCTTCTCATCTTCTTGAGAACACAGTCACATCATCGAGGTATATCACCATGCTCTACCCAATGAATCCGTGAAAGGCGATGTCCATAACATGCTGAAATGTTGCACCTGCATTTTCAAGGCCAAATGGTGTTCATCTATACATGAACGTACCCCACTTGGTACGGAAAGTAGTTTTGAGTCTGTTAGGTTCTACTACTAGAACTTGATTATATCTTGAAAAAAGGTCAAGGAGAGAGAACATATGTGCCCCCAAAGAGTGTTTACAAAGTATGGTCCATAAACGACACGAGGTAGTTGTCTTTGTCTGAGGCAAGGTTAACATTCCGAAAATCTTCACCCAAGTGGATTTCCTTGGACTTATTTCGTACAAGCACAAGGTTGGAGACCTAACTGGAATGAAGAAGTTTATATATGATCTGTGGATCCAACAATTTAGTAAGCTCTTTATGTATGAGGGGTTCACGTGATGGATGTACTTTTATCAGATTTTGTTGATATGGCTTGATCCCATCCTTGACTAGGATGATATGTTGGATAATCTGTGTGTCATAAGTTTTCAAGTCATCATATGTCCACGCGAACACATCTTGGTACTATTTGAATAAGCGGATGAAGGCTTGCCATTCTTTCTATGTACATGTACCAAGATTAACAAAATTCAGATCCTTTTCTATTCCCAGGTTTATTAGTTCATGCCTCATGGTGGAAATATGAGTCTTGTTATTCCTTGGCCCTTAGAACCGCTCTTGCAAGTCATATAGCTTTTCCAGTGATACCACAACTTTTGTGATAATGTGGCCTTTCATGCCATCAACTCCTGCTTGGAGAGAGTGCTCATGCTCATCATCATCTGCATCTTTGAAAATGTTAGTGTTGGCCATAAAATGTAGTATCTGTTGATCATCACTAAACACACGTAACTTAGTTATGTTGTCCAGGATAGATGAATTGTACAAAATTTCAATAGTAAATCTATCCCTAATCGATGACATTCTTGAGGCTACATTTTCTAGTGCATTAGCAATCGCATTACACGTACATGGCACAACAATGATATTAAATGCTTGGAAGTTTGAGATTAGTCACCATACTACTTCTTGGTAGTTTTTTAGATGTGGTGATCAACAGTGAATGGTGTCACATACCTTCCGTACCACTATCTCTTAATCACCTACCACTTTAAGCATGACCACTTTGAGGATGATGGCCTTCTGCAAGCCCAACACGAGTGATTCATATTTTGCTGCATTGTTTGTGCACTCAAACTCCAAGCGGCTTCACACCAAATGCTTCTTGTTGCAAGGGTCTATCAGAACACACATGGCTCCTAAGCTATCCTATGTCTTTGATCCATCCAAGTACAAAGTCCACAACTCATCTATATGCAGATCGATTGATGTGCTGGTATTGCTACTACTACTGTTACTATAGGTACAATGTACTGTACAAGTTTCATTACCAATAGTTGGGAAAGGAAGGAGTCCCAACTATGTGTCTGGTGGGGTTGGAGGTGGCCATGTAGGATAACACCCCAATGTTGTCTTAAGGAGGAAATTTCCCAACATGAGTTCTGCGAGAGCCAATGGTTCATTCTCGCCATTGATGGGAGTGATATTATGCTTCATGTACCGCTTGGATTCTACCCGACTAGTCTGTAGAAAAATATCGATCTAGCTTGTTGGACCAATCTCTGCTAACTAATAGACCATATGTTTCTAGTATGTCGACAACAACTATGTTGATGCATTGGTGGACTCAATTGTCATGGGATAGTCAAATGTTCACATCCTGCAGTTCACCAATGGCTAGTACTGATGTTTGATCAAGTTGGATGATTCACGTGGATGTCTTGCTCCATTTTGCATTGATATTCTTAGTAATGGAGAGCGTTATGCCGTTGCCTACTGTGCCAAAATCAACCAAGCAGTTGTGAATGTTGTAGTTAAAAACTTGAAATGAAAGTAGGAATGGAGGGAAACCTGACTTTTCTTCTTCCATCCGTAGCGTATTGAGCACTGTGGAAAGTGATCTCAGAGGTGTGCTTGCTCCTTGGCTGGTAGAGGCTGCATTGTCTGCTGATGTTTGTCCGAAAGAGTGCAACAGGATATCTCGCTGACTCTAGATCTTATCCAACTCAAACAAACTGATGTTTGTTAGATTTTTCTTCATGTCATCAACAATGTTGTAGTCCAAAGGTGGTTGACTCACCGAGGAGTACGGGGTGGAACAGATGTTCGTGTTGTTCGGCAGAGTGTTTCGCAACTTACTGCTCATGGATGTACTCTTATCTGCCACTATCTTTTGGGACTTTCTTTGTGTTTTTTGCTTCGGGGCAGCCGGTGGATCGACTTTCCTTACCAACAGTATGATCTTTTCTTGGCATCTCCCTAAGTGTAGGGGTAGCTCCTTTACTTCTAAGGTTGTGATGGTCAGTTTTCTTCCAATGCTGCTTCTTCGTGTCCATTTGTGAGCACTGATATGCATTCACAACATGCTCAGAGCTTGATGGCTAATTAGGCGTAAACTCTTGATCATTGTCAGTGTCTTCCTGTTTCTCCTACATATTTCTTTGCGTATTGAGTGTATGACTGTAGAAATCGTTTGTGACTCACTTCCAGTTCGAACAAGAGTTCTCAGGATGATGTTCTTTGTGGAAAGAATAGAACTTAGGATCTGCACACCATTCGAGCTGGAACACATACTTCTGCACAGTTTTTGAAATGAACCTGTCGTTGCTTTCCTATCTCTGCCTGGGCGGGTGTACTTGCAAAAGTGTTCATTTTATGTTGTTTGAGTTCAGACACTTTAGTGATCAAGCTCTTCACAAGTAAAGTGAGGGTCTCAATATTGGTTGCTTCCTTATCTCTACCCTTGCTTGTCGTTGCTTGGGACTTCCTGCTCGCATCCTTGGAGTCCTTCATCAATTCATCATCCTTGATGACTACAACTGCATGCAAATATTTCTCAACAATGATAGTCTCTTCATAGTTTTCCAATAGTGTAAGTCTCGCAGCTCACTTGAAAAACTGTGCAATGCTGGTCAGCAGTGTGGATGTACAGTAATAAGTGGTGATGGAGTCATGAGGTTTAGTGTCTTTCGGGAACTTATTCAATATACGTGTAAACCTCTGATTGAAATTTTTCACTTTCTCTTTTCCCTCCATCTTGAGGCTTTCCAACTCTTTAAGTAGCATAGTTGGGGTCTTGTCATCAACGAACTTCTCAAGGAACATGCATTTGGTTACGACCCAGTTGTGTATAGAGTTCGGTGGGAGGCTATGATACCAAGCAGCTGCATGACCAACCAAGGTATATGGGAACAATCTAGATTGACATCATCATAATGCACCTCGAGGGTCTACAACTATAGGTAAAATTTGTCTAGGTGGTCTTTCGCCTTTACCATGCTGTCAGGATCAAACTTGACATTCATTCTCTCTGCTCGCTTTAGCATCTTATGCAATATGGCTGGGAGAGCCAACGGTCCTTGAGCCATCCATTCAAGATTTGGTTCATCCATCTGTTCATCTTGTTCATACTCTTCCTCTCCTTTAGAGTTTGATGTTTCCAACTCTGAGTTATTGGTTCGCCTCTGCCTCCGCCTCCTTTACTGCCTTCCCCTCCGCCCCCTACACCAAAGTCTAATCTCGATATCACAAGAGTGCCTTGTTCACTTTGCTAGAGGATGGGAGATTTATTTTCATCTTTGATAACTTCTCCTAGACCTTCAAGTGTGGCAAGGATTGCTTCTTCCATTGATGATACAACAACACTCGTAGGAGTGGCCTTTGGCTTCCTCGCTGCACATGGAAAATGTTGTCTATGATTTCATGAACTGGTGAGTGATGGGACAGAAAGAGTGAAGGTGTTGATATGAAGTCTCATGCTTAACATTGGGAGGTGAGGAGTAACCAACCACTGAGTCGCATGCAGGTGAGACAGAGTGTGAGTTACTACCTTGACCAGATGTTCATTGAATGAGTGTGAGGGGAATTTTAGCCATGTACAACTGGCTGCCCTCCTTCAAGTGCTAGAAATGTTGATGGTGTTGGACCTGCCAACATTCAGGGGATCACCACTGTATGAAGTCCCAACTAAAACTCACACCATTTGGTGTGGGAGTCCCATCTGGTATGATGGCCCAGTTGCCATTATCTTAAGGATTTACCTCAACTCTTGCTTGTCAACACAAGAGAGTGGTTCGCTTTGTCTTCGAGAAGTGAGGTTTGCATGCCTGGTGAGTGTAAGTGTATTTGTTTCAATGGTTCTTTCACTGTAAGGGGAAGAAGGTGAGGTGAGTTCCATGTTGAAAGGGATCAGTCCCACAAGGAACACACAACACAAAGGACATACACAACTTTCGACAGAGCAATCCACTCAGATGCGGAAGTCACAACATACAAGGTAAGATAACACATACAACACTCACAGATTAGTCTGAATGAGTGCAGTGATTGTTACAACAAAGTTCATGTGAAAGGTCTGTCTGATGTCTCATAGATCAGTCAACAACAAATACAACACATGCATGAAAATGTGTTGGCCTGTTGGTAGGCTTCCGAATTAAGCGAAAGTTCCAAGACACATCGTTACTCCATACATCACTAATCCCGTCAGTGGGGTGTTGGAGCCACTACTTACTCCTCAAATAAAATATTACAGACTTTATTGGCTATGTGGGAGGAGCTGAGGTGAAAAATTCCTTTCATGTACAAATGAGGGAAGTATTTATAGCCAAGGGTGAAACTGACCCTTGTGGTTGTTCAACTACCCTCATGACCGTTCGACTTCGATGAATTTTTGACATACATGACTCTATGTTCAACAAGTGGGTCTCTTGGACTTCCATGTTACATCACATTGATTGACAACAAACCCATAGTGGAGATGTGGGCAACATGACTCATGACTTGACTCGACATGACTTAACATGAATCAACATGACAATGCTGGTACATTCATGCTACTACTGGAGTGCATGTAGAGCTATAGTGTTGCTAAGTGATGGATGTCTTCATGGTTTATCATAGCTTCACCTCTGCATGGCGAAGTGCGTAGAGTCTTTGATGGTCCTTGGTTCACTTGATGATACTTTAGCATGTTGTTCCTTGCTTTTACACTAGAAGGCTTGACAGGGTCACTTACTCAAGGTGCATGTTCCTCACATTCTTCTACTTTGCATGCTTTGTTTGTTCATTCATTGGTGAACCTGTCCATCTACATGTGCTCCCTTTTTTCATCCCATTCGTCATCTTGACATGTTTGTTGGTGTACCTATCCCTGCAGTCACTCATGATGAGACGACATCAAATCCAAAACCTCCTAGTCTACCATGACACATGATCATTCAGATGCAAGTGACTAGGAGAGGCAACAGGGTTGTGATGCAGGATGATGGCTTCGGGCAAGTATTGATGAAAACCATGCACGAGTCACTGAGGGATGGAGATAGACAACCTGAGTCGACAGTGACAATCTGCAAGGTCTGGCTCGCTTGGGAGGAAAAATTGTGCAAATTTTGGGAGGGATAGTCTAGGCTACAGGAGGGAAGGTAGGCATACTTTGCGCATTTTCTAGAATGAAAAATTAGTAGGGGTTGAATAGCTAGATTAGCGCAATTTTCCAGAGGAACAGGTCGGGCTGCATGAAGGGTCAACTAGCAGGGATTGCGTAGTTTTTCTGTGGAACTACCTAGGAGACTGGCAACTAGAACTACGCAATTCCCAAAGGGAATTTCCAGTTGGCTTTTTGGGTTGCTGGCAGCCAAAACTACACAATTCCTAGAGGGAACTGGCAGTTGGCTACTCAGACACTGGCAGCAGAAATTGCATAATTCCTAGAGGGAATATGAAGTCTGCTGCTAGGATTTGTTGGCTCGGAAAATTGCACTGAGGTCGAGAGGCCAACCTGTTGATCATCTCTGCACAATTTTTGATCTGATCTAACTGATGGACAGCAGAAGGCCTACTCATGAGTACTGTACAATTTTTTAGATGAACAATCGGTCAACTGTCCAGATGACTGACTGGGAAAGCTATGCAATTTTCTAAAGGAGACAAGGATGAGCACTTGGTGTCTGTCTGACTTGTCTACCCAATTTTCTCAGTCAGTTGAATGGATGAGGGGAGTCAGTCTTGGGGTGACTATCGAGTCCGATTGTCTGGGTGGCCAGCATGAGAGTTGATTGAGCTTATTGTAAGAAGCACAGCTTGAAAGGAGTGGCTTGGTGCTTCTGTGCTGTACTGGTCGAAAGTCGATCAAGTCAAAAGTAGGATGATGGTCTGATTGTAAGTGAGAAGTATAGTCATCAAAACTTTAGAAAAAATGATTAAGTGTGTGAACAGTCAAAATATGCATAGGTGATCATACGAACACACACTCGCATGACTTGACGGTGAAACAACAAAACCATCCAGATACACATGTTCAACATGGTTGATCGATAGTGCAAGCGACAAGTGCGACACTCGTGGTTGATCATTCATGATTGAGATGACGTTTGTGCAAGAGTGAATGTGACTTTGTGTGTGAGTGTGACAGATGCTTTCATGGTGAACACAACAAACACATATGAAGTAAAGACTTTGAACATAAATAGAACACGGTCACAAGTCTGACTTAGACATCAACATGCATGGACTTGAATGCAATAAACAAGCAAGGAAAATGTAAACACTCACATGATCTCACGGAGTGAACCCGAGTGTGTGCAGTCATCAAGTGAAACTCTACAAGGGAGGCTCCGAAGTTAGTGTAAGCCAAAATTTTGGTGGGTGGTTGTAGCCATTACAACAGGCTCCTTCACCCAGCGCTTGATGATGTCTCTAGTGTTCACATAGCTATGGGTGGCATACAAAAGCAATTCCATGCACTTCACTAGCTCGGTCAAGTGATACATCTATTGAAAGTTCTCTACCCTGAAGGTCGAAAGCTCTATCCTGCTGGCACTGCTCAATGTCATCGTATGTTCATCTGGGTGTGATATAATCTAGCTAATGATGTTTGCACATGGTAAGGTGGTGTACCTTCATGCAACCTTGTATAAGGCTGAACGCTAGATGCTAAGGTAAACCTTTCAGTCCTCTATGTCTTCCTTGAAGTTCTCTGCAAAAGTAATTTTGATTTTCTGCAATGTTAATGTTGTGCCCTTCTCAATGAACAGCTGAGTATCTGCATAAAATGGTAGGTCAAATCATATCTGCTCAACTTCTTCCCAAATATTACTCTTGATGGTTTACTTTGATGAAGATCCCTTGGATGCCATAATAATGGTAACTGCTAGAGAGGTGCTCAACAACTATTGTACTTATGGGATAGAGAGGACAATAATAGCAAGCAAATGTCAGCTTAAAAACCAAAGCAACTTCAAGATAAGAGAAAGAAGCAACCAAGCTCATGATGGGAAGGATTGAACAATTCTAGCTCAGAGAGGTCACTGGTTTATTGTGGGAACTCCGCATTGTGTAGTCCCAATAGTTAGTGGGGAAGCTTGATGATTGGAACTACGCGATGTGTAGTTCAGTCTAGGCGATGTCTGGGAGAGATTGTGCATTACACAGTCTCAGTGGCCAAGATGGGAGGTTGGATCCTAAAATTGGGCAGTGTACAGTTGGAGATAACCTAGGAAAGGATCTACACAATTCCAGAAGCCAAGGTGGAGGCCTTGAGCTCCCATATTGTGCAGTGCATGTAGTGAAGTGTGAGATCCGGGTAAGGGGACCTAGATCTGCCCAAGGGGAATGTGAAAATCAAGCAGATCTGAAGGATGGTGTGATGTTGAGTGTAGAATTGACTGAATGTTGATGCATGCAAGTGAAAGAAGTGCAGAAATCAATTAAACTGAAGGAAAATGAAGCATGTGAAGAGAGTCGCCGCAACGATGACCATTGGTGCAAAAATAGGGTAATTCATGTGACACTTGGGGAAGGAAATCTAAAACTTGAAAAAAAACTTCTACAAGCTAAAGCAAGTTAAAATTTGGCATTCATTCAAAGAAACAAGTGAAACAACAATATCACAAGCTAAACAACAAAAAGCGACATAAAAATAGGAAAAGACTAGAAAAGAAAATGTCACCCGAAAAAGTGATGGCGATCACAACAAAGGTTCACTGATGTCCTTGGGAATGCTAGAGTTCCAATATCAAATGTGAAAATGATCTCTATCATCATTGATTAAATAGATTTGTTCAAATTAAGATTTATGACATGCATGCCTAAAATCAAAGAAAAAGAGACATTTGACAGTTGTTTCTAAAAATAACTCAAGTGCCTCCTTTGGGTTATTAAAAATATATCCCTATTTTTTAGGGATGTTTTTATTTTAATTTTTTTATTTTTTTGGGAAAATATTCCATGCATTTCGTGGAAATATTGCACATTTCTGGGAAGGATCGGGAAACTCTCTCATTCATGCACTAAGCAGTTTCTGAGCACAATAGGTTCTACGTAATTTCTGGGCTAAATGGCTCTAGGTTGCCTTTCATGTCTACACGATTTCCTAGCTCAAGGCTCGATGACATTTAGTACTACGCATTTCCTTGGCTCAAGGCCCATTGGCAATCATAACTACGCAATTCCCAAGGGGAAGGTCAATTTCCCTCAAGAATTGTATATTTCTTAAAGGCTAGCCTAGAATTGTCAAGGAACCTACTAGGGCCTAAATCTACCTCAGGCTGAGAAAGGTAGGATTTAGGGTAACATCAAACCACGCTTAACTTGGTAGCTACCCCTACCAGGTCAGGAGAGAGCTCTCTCCTTGTCAATCTCAGCAAAATATGATCAATGAGGCTTGAGATGATTGATGTCAAGATTGATTTTAGGCTAGGTATGTGTTCAGAAGAGTTTTATTGAATTTTATGATGTTTTGTTGGCTCAAATGTGAAAGCCAGATTTGGGTCCAGGGAATGAGGCTCAATTTTGCAGAGATCTCTATGGGGCGAGGTAGGCAAATGGTTTGGTACTTCAAATTGAGTGAGATGGAGAGCTTTTAGACTGGTGAGGAGTTGAAGAGGGCATGAAAGTATCAGGGATCCTCTTCAAATAGCAGAAAACATAAATAACTAAACAAACCCTAGGTAGAGCAGTACAAATCAATGAATTCTACCTTTATCTTTGTTTGATTCAGTTAAGATGAAGCAAAGAGAGATGATGGCATACATAAAACACGTGTAAACTTACAATTACAGAAGGAAACACAATACCAAAGCAATATGCCACAAGAATCCCATAAAGTGCTTCAAACCCTGGTCTATTCCTTTACCAAACTACTGAAATGAGTATATAATGAAGCTCCAAGCTTTCCCAAAAGTCCAACCTTTGCTAACGACTGAAAAACAAGTAGATATAGGCAATAAAAAATTCATCATAGCCTTTAGGGGTCAAGCTCATAAGTTTAGGAGTTGTTCCAACAACGTCTAAATTGAGAACTAAAAAGTAGGCAGTGGAACAGCTTGCCTCTAAAAACTAGGAAACTGATTCATTTAGTTGCAAACTAACTTTTCATGGATAAATCTACTTGTGAAAATTTAGCATAATTACATCAAAATCCATCAAGACACATTAAATTACATCATGAGTTTGACTATTAGAAAGAGAAAAGTCAAACTATGAAGAAACTAGGTGAAAAATAGAGTTTTTTGGCCAAAATGAGCAAAGTTCCTCCTATGTGCCGCGTTGATTCCCCTATGTGTATTGCCTTTTTGCATCTAATTTTGGAGGCCTTCCCATGCACAAAATTTTCTCCAAGTGGGCTTGTTGGAAAGGTTTTCCTGTCTACTTTCTAGAACAAGTGGAATTTCTAAATTTTACCTCCATTGGTGCCTCCAAAACTGAGTTCTCCCAACACTACTTCCTATGTGTCCAAAAAGGAGAAGAAAGGTCATTTTTAGGTGTTTTTGGCTTTTTTGGAAGCTCAAAATCTGTCCAAAATTCTTGGAAATTTGTGGGAATTCATATTTTTTCCATGAAAAATCCAAAAATACTGAGTTTTCCTCAAAAGAATGTCCCTAGCAAAAGCGTGCGCCAGGTGGCACGATGCATCAGGTAGAAAAGCCTGGTGTCCTTCATTAAGTGTTATTTTGGGCCAAGGAAGCCTCAACCAAGATCTGGAATCTGTCTTGCTCTTTTCGCTTCCTCGATGCTTTCTTCAACTTGGCCTTCAAAATCTTGATTCTTGCTTTGCACACCTTGTTTCTCACCTAGTAGTGGTAGGCCATGTGCCTCAACATATTTTTCTCTCTATTGGCCTTCTCTAGCATCTTTTCCAAGTGGACATTTAGTCTCTCAAGCCAAGATTCACGATCAGCATCAATTTCTTGTTCAAGTGGTGTCAGCTTGATTTTCCTCTTCTTGGCAGCTTGCTATTTTTCTCGTATGTTTTGTAGCTCCATAATGGTTTGCTGATCCTCTAGCTGTTTGTTTCTTTGCTCTAGATATTTGATTATCCACCTGGCTCTTTCCATGTTGACAGACAAATCATGAATGTCCTCTTGCTGCTCCCAAATGATCTCTTTAAGCTTTGAGCTTTGTAAGCCCAAATCGGTGTCATCATTCTGAATAAGAATGCAATCTGTCTCTTGTCCTCCTGAAGACTCCTCATCATGTAATGGTTGCTTGCCCTTGTCCTGTACCTATTCTGCTGATAGAGGAAATGAGACCCCTTCCACCTCGGGTGGAGATAGTACTCGTTTTGCTGCTAAAAGCAACCTTCTAGAGCCCTTTTGGTAAGTGACAAACACTGGAACACTAGTGGTTTGTGTCTTATGAATCTCCTGTTGATGTGAAGGTCCTCCTATCTCATGAAAAACTACTGGGGGTAATTGAAGACCTGTAAAGACCTCATGTACAATGAAATCCTCCTATGAGATGTTCTATAAACCAAGCTGATGCAAGACCAAAATTTTGATTAGTGAAAAATGATATATGTTGTTATACTGTTGTTGAGGAGGCTTCCTGTGCACTAAAGAGGTCATCTTCTCAATGTTCTGACAGATAAAATAGGGGAGATTCATCATTATCACCCTAGTGAAGTGCATCAACAATCTGATGTGATAGGCATACAAGTGAGAAAATTGACCCTCACAGCTGAAATATTTAATTATGAGTTTCATCGGGCGAGCATATGTGTCCTTCAGATACCTGAAGGGAAAAACTCTACTCACATGTCTATAATAACCAACCTTGATGTAAAGCTCATAATTCTCTCTGTTAATTAGTTGCCTTTTATTCCACTACTCACCGACATTTGGAATGCCAGTTGCATGAGAAATAGTCTCAGGTGTCAAGGTGAATGTCACACCTGCCAAAGTGAGTTGGCCATTATGAAGATGGAGCACAAACAATCTGACCAGCTCATGATGGTACTTGACTCTCTCTACCATCTCACAGAATTGATAACAATATTAGTGTTGAAAGCATGTGATAGCAAGAGGACAGGCCAGTAGCTCGGCAAGTGAAGTAGGCTCCTCTCGGTTATGTTTTCCCCCCTTGTGAGGCCTCCTAGGTGCATGCATTTCTCTAGAAGAATCACTAATTGTCTCCTCATCTCAATCATAGGAAGAATATGACTCCATGTTTGCCAATGTTTGAGTTTTCTTAGATGAGTATGAATAGATTTTATGGTGTCTTTAGGTTTTTGCTGCCAAAAATATGAATGTATGAGGGAGGGAATGTGCATGAGGGGCTTTGGGAATATTGTTGTCAAGTTTTTGGGGAATAGAAGGGTTTAGGGAGTAATATTTAGGCTTTGGACAACAATTAGGGTTTGGGAATATTTAACTAGGGTTTGGGATAGTGGGATTAGGGATTTAGGATTAGTAGTTTAGGGATATGGGGATTACGGAGTGCGTAGACGAGAATGTAAAGAGAGGGAGAAAATGAATTGAGGGGATGAAGGAGTGAGGGAGTGAGAAATGGCTAGGAGTGGAATTAGCAGCAAGAAATACAATTTATAAACCTTATGCAATTATTTTTGACAAGAAATGCAAGGAGGTAGGGTTTCAATTCTTTCCCATTAAATGACCATAAGCACCAAGATAAACTCATTCATTGGTCATGGAGGAATGTTAACTTACTTGGACAAGGTGAGGATTTAGCAATTTTTGCAATTTTGGAGGAGGCTATGGGTGAAATCAGGCTTGTAACCTTGTGCGCCCTGCCACAAACCCAGTGTGCTACACCCTCTCAATGCATCACACTTGTTTAAAATTAACACTGCAGAGTGTTGCCCAATGCACCGCGCTCTTTCAATGCGCCACATGCCGCACTCCAAACCCAATGCGCCGCGCCATTGAAAATGCCAAACTCGCTACGGTTTTTGCTCTTTGGCTTCAACACGACCTTTCTATTACTCACTCTTTCTCCATTGGATACAAATGAACTCTTTAAACATGAAAAATGGTTTATATACATAGGATTTTAATTTTCCACTTATAAAAACCAACTTTGTAGTGCTTGCCTTTGACTTGTTTTTAAAACTCTGTTTTGGGCAGTTTTGCTTTATTTTTGCCTTTGATGAATTGAATGCTTTGAATTTTTGTTTGCTTTGCAGGTGATGGAGTTGTAGAAGCTTGGCAAGCTGACCAAGGTTGTCTCTGAAGTTATTACATATGGAACAAATTAAATTACATCACATTTGTACAAGAACACATAAAAAACTCTGTTTTTCCTCAAAACAAGGTTTTGAGGAAAAATCAATCACTGAGCATGTGATTATGGAAATTTTTGTTGCTAAAACTTTATTTGACCTCTTCATGTGCCTGCTAACCTTTATTGAGAATTTGTAAGACTTTATTGATGAAACCCTAGACCTAATGAGACCTGAAACCCTAAAAATGACTTTTGCATATTTAAAGACAAAAATTGTCTGCAGATGATCTAGATGAATGAAAATGGGCCAACGGGTAAAGAACATGAGGGAAAATGTATAATAAGCCACTACCATCAGATGATCCATGACCCTAATGGAATGCAACTGATCAAGTGAGACACCTAACATGCAATGCAACAAGAGAATTTGATCACTGATGGAGGGATGAAGATACCGACACTAACAGAACCAAGTCATGAGATCGGCTTATAGGTTAAAAAATGAACTCAGTGAGTAAAAAATATCCAAGATGAAAAGAATAAGGCTCAGTAGAAGCACTAGTACTTGGATCAGTGCAAGATGAGTTGGTGTGGTTTAGAAGGAAGGCTCCAAAATAAAATTAGAGGCAAAATTTTGGAGGGTGGTTGTAGTGGCTACAACATTAGTGACACAATGGTAGAACTATAGCTCTTTGTATGGACCTTGTATCGTGCAGAGTGAGTCTAAATATTATGGAAGCATTGTTCATTTCTTTTATCATCATAGTTTCTTCACTTAGCTTAAGTTAAATATGTATTCCCTACCATTCTCTTTATCAGTAGCACACATACCAAGCCAAGTCATACTGAGTTGTTTTGATTGGTACTGAGGGGTATATAGATTCACAAGTAAAATAGATTGTGAGAGTTTTAGTTTCATCTATGTTGTTGCTCCATTGCCAACAGGACTGGACATTACCCCGACAGAGTAACTTTAGGAACAAAAGTATTTCTCCGCTACCAGCAAGCCTAGACAATACCCTGACAAAGTTACTTGCTTCACCTCTCTCCACAAAAAAGTTTTCTCTTCTTTCACCCTTTATTTTATTTTATTTGTCATTCTTTTAAAGAACTGTGCATATGCACTTATTTATTTTATGAGTTAGAAGAGGGATCTCGACTTATTGGGAGCATAAGAGGTTGTCCCTTCAAATAAGGATATTTAGATATACCTTTGACATAAATGTTATGGTTCCCCCATCTCCTTACTCTACTTGACTAAGTTGACAAGGGTTAACTGAAAAGAAAAAAATGATTGGAGTAGGCGGTAATAGTTAAGAGTGCAAGCATTGTGATTTCACTATGAATCTCTCCAGAAGGAACGTATTTTTCATCAAGGTATCATTGAATAGAAGAAATGCAAGACTTGCACAAAGAAATGGAATAGACAGATAGCCAAATGTTGATAGTTTTACAAGTTCATCTTGGATTTCACCTTGCTTGTCTAAGAAGACAAACACAGTTTCATGGGGAAGAAGTAAGACAAAGGAAGGTGAAGTAAGAAAATCAAGAAATAGACAAGAAAATAAAACACTACTCCTACTCCTAACCTATGCAGAACATAGGACAACTCACGTGAACTGATACTTCCAATGCAGCCATCGACGCGTCAGTTTACCTATGTAGGCGAGAGCATGGTCAACAAGAAATATATGAAAGAAAACCAACAGACAAGAATTATAGATCAATGAAAACCAATTTGTTCGAAGCTTGAATGCATCCATTGAAAGAAAAAATGAAAATCACATGAAAGGAATTCTATGTATGTATCATGGTGTCCTATCACATTGTGTGTGGAAGACAAGAATGTACACACCTTCGAACTTAAAGAATGAGAAAACATAAATAAAGAGGAAAAATTTCGTTTTCATTAGAGAACTTTTGAAGTCTAAAATGGGCCTCCTAAGAAAAATGTACAGCCAGAATAAACTTTATAAGAACCAATAGGATTCAAGATGATGACAACCATGGGGGATGATTCAATATTTTTGGGGTGAAAAGGTAAAAAGATAAAAAAATAAAAAAATAATAAGACTATTTTTTGAACTTGTATTTTCAACCTATCTTCCTAAGGTTTTACTCAAATTTTGAATGGGAGTACTCATTGGATGAAAAATTTAATTCCTCATGCAAGGAGTACCCATATTGCATACTTTCGATGGACCCTACTGCATGAAAAATGAGAAACACATGAAAAAACATGGTTGCAATCACATTTTTCATTCATTTCTAACTTTTCGTGTAGCAGGGTCCATCAAAAGTATACAACATGGGTACTCCTTGGCTAAGGAATCAAATTCTTCATCCAATGAGTGTTCCTTATCGAAATTTGAGTAAACCCATATGGAGATAACTTGAAAATAGGAGTTGAAAAAGTGGTTTTTTCCTTTTTCCCTCTAAAATTTGATTATGTAATGGAATCTTATTTTATTATTTCCACTGTTATTTTATAATTTCCTTAGGAGGCCCATTTTATACCTAAAAATTCCCCTAATGGAAAGAGTTCTTTCTATGTATGACTCCTCTAATGCATGAGAAATAGGAGGTGAAAACTGTGAAATAGATTGATTTTCAATGCAAACAACAAAGCGATGAGGAGCCTGAAAATATTCAACGGATTTCTGATCCAAAATGGAATCAACCTCAAGGTTATGAGAACCTAACATAACCATCATCTTGGGCTAAAGTTCCTCAATAACTTGAGGAGTTTCCAATTCATCAAAAGATGGATCATCAAAAATTGGTGCCTTCAAAAGATCAATATTGGTCAAACCAAAATTGTGATCAGATGAATGAATGAAAAAATCGCAATAGCCATGATCAGAGAGTTCAAGATGATGGAAAATGACATCCTCATGATCTAATGAATCATACAGAGGGGATGCTAAAAAATTAGAAATTTCACCCTCTATGTTTCTGGGAAGGTAAGATGAGAGATTGGGAGGACCAGGGAAGATAGATTTGTCCTCTCCACAATAAAATGAAAAATAACATTCCAAGTATTCTATGAATGATCAAAAATAGAAACATTCAGAAATTAATTTTCACAAGATGGAATAGAAATGGCAGAATCGTGGAAGATGTCAAGATAAAGAAGATGAGGTGCAAAAAAAAGGAGGTCATCCTTCTTCACAGATTCTTGTTCAGATTCACACACATACTCATCAAAAGTAATATCACAGGTTAGTTTTTCAACACCAAATCTGTCTAGAATTGGATCCCTGTAAACATCATATATTGGATCCAGGACAGAGGAACACAACACACCAAAATCTAGAGGATCAATGGGACCGAAGGATGAAGGATGAGGAGATAAGACCACATGAAAACCATCAGAGTTACAGTACAAATCTGCACAGAAATCTTGAGTAGGTAGGGAGATGGTGATAGATCAATAGGTAGATTCTCAAATTTCCCCCCTTGACCTGTGGAGCTAGAGCTATTTTATGGGAAGGGGAAGGAGGATCATTTGGGACAACAACCTTGCCTGCCTCAGACTTAGAAGCTCTTGTTGTGTATGGAGCATGATTGTTCAGAGGTCTTTGTTTCAGCCGGATGTATACCCCAGGAAGTTTTGTACACCCCTCCATGTGGGGGGGACTTGTCCCCCCCGCGAGGGTCCGGGGGCCAGCGGTTCCCTGGCGGGGGCTCGGGGGTAGCGCCCCCGAAGCTAAAAACAGATGTAAATTTGCCTTGTAAAAATATAGTAATTTGTACTCAATCTGGGCCGTTCATTAGGCGGATGATCTGAGGGTAGAACTTATGTTTAGTTTAGGGCTTTTTTCCCTAGAAGGCAACCCCTCTCTTTGTATGAGGGCATTGTATTTGAGGCTGTGAGACATATGTGTATTCTGTGTGTGAGAGAGAAACAGAGAGGTGAGATTGTGAGAGAAAATAGAGGATATTACAATGGATTTGTTGTAGGTTGTGTCTCTTCATTTTGCTGGATAATAGAAAGGAAGGACTGGCTGTTCGAGGTGGACGTGGCCCAAACTGGGTGAACCACATATATTTGTGTCTCTCTTGTTTTGTGCATTTTCTGTGTTTATATTTCTGCAATATTTTATGTGTTCCATTGCTCCGTAATATTTAAATTTTCTAACAACCGGTATTAGAGCCGAAGGTCTATTTGGCTGATAAACTCGCAGGAAAGAAGGGTTCCTAGTTCGAGTGGGAGTAATGGTAGAAAATGGTAAGTTTAGGGCCGAGAAATTTAACGGCCAAAACTTCTCGCTGTGGAAGATGAAGATGGAAGATTATCTGTATCAGAAAGATCTATACCTACCATTGGGCGGAAAATCAAAGAAGCCAAAGGATATGGACGATGAATAATGGAACCTTCTCGATAGAAAGGCACTCGGAACAATACGGTTGTGCCTTGCAGCGTAGGTCGCCTTCAACATTTCGAAGGAAACAACAACAGAGGGTTTGATTAAGGCATTGGAGAAACTATATGAAAAACCCTCGGCCTCAAACAAGGTATTTCTTATGAAATGGTTATTTAATATGAAGATGTCGGAAGGTGGATCTGTTGCAGATCATTTAAATGATTTTAATACTGTTACAAGTCAGTTATTTTCTGTAGGGGTAAACTTTGATGATGAAGTTAGAGCTCTGTTATTCTTGTGCTCATTACCAGAAAGTTGGAATGGTTTGGTAATGGCCATTAGTAACTCCGTTTCTGGATCTAGTAATTTAAAGTTTGATGATGTTGTCGGTGCTATCCTTAGCGAGGAAATGCGACGGAAAAGCTCCGGTGAGACATCGGGAAATGCTTTGAGTGCAAAGTCTAGAGGAAGAAAAATGGAAGGAGGAAAGAGCTCAGGATATCGCAGTAAATCAAGGAAAGGCAGATCCAAGTCCAGATCGGGGATAGTGTGCTGGAAATGCGGAAAGAAAGGACACCTAAAGAAAGACTGTAGATCTTGGAAGGGAAAAGAAGGAGATGCACAACAAGAAAACAATCATGAAGCAATGTGACAGGTGAGGCGTTACAAGATGCTTTGATTCTTTCTTTCGAAAATATTACTGATTCCTGGGTGGTAGATTCAGGGGCCTCATTCCATGCCACACCTGATAAGAAATACTTTCATGACTATGTTCAAGGAGATTTTGGACAAGTTCGTTTGGGTGATGATAAACCCTGTAAAATTGTTGGAATGGGTAAGGTTCTTGTAAAACAGCAGAATGGAAACCAATGGCTACTAAAGGAGGTAAGGCATGTTCCAGATCTAAAGAAAAATCTGATTTCAACAGGGAAGTTAGGCGGTGAAGGTTGTGTGACAACTTTCACAGATAAAGCTTGGAAGGTCACCAAAGGAGCCCTGGTCATAGCAAAAGGCGAAAAGGTTGGTACATTGTATTTATGCAATGGTATTTCTAACTCTGTTAATGCTTTAACTTCCAAAGGAGCAGATGCAGCATTATGGCATCATAGGCTTGGGCACATGAGTGAAAAAGGGATGAAGATTCTTCACTCAAGGAATTTGTTGCCGGGTTTGAAGAATGTTGATTTTGACTTCTGTGAGAATTGCATTTATGGAAAACAGAAGAGAGTCATATTTCTCAGAGTTGGGAAAGAAAAGAAGAATGAAAAATTAGAGCTTGTGCGTACAGATGTATGGGGACCTGCTCAGATATCATCTCTCGGTGGCTCTCGTTATTA
>APFE030114901.1:18931-29704 GCA_000404065.3 Pinus taeda | reverse complement strand
AAAGCCTTTTGGTTGTGAGGCCTTTGTCCATATTGATAAAGAAAATAGAACAAAGCTTGAAGCAAAGTCAAAGAAATTTACCTTTATTGGATATGGTGTTAATGATTTTGGTTATCACTAATATGACTATGAAAATCACAAAATCATTAGGAGCGGAGATGTAGTATTCAATGAAAAGGTCTTGTATAAGAATCAGTTGCAGGAAAAGAAATGGGAAGAAGAAAACAAGGAATACACAGTTCTTGATGAAATCACTGAAAAAATAAAGGTGCCTGAAAATAATAATAATCAACAATCACAACAGCAGCAACCACCACAATAGCAACAGGCACCCCAAACACCTGAAAGCGGTGTTAGAAGATCTACTAGGATAAGTATACCCCCTGAACGATACTCTCCTTCATTATATTATTTATTGTTGACTGATTCCGGTGAACCCGAATGTTATGAAGAAGCAATGCAGGTTGAAAGAAGAAAGAAGTGGGAGGTAGCCATGGAAGAAGAGATGGACTCCTCAATGCATAACCAGACTTGGGATTTAGTCAGGTTACCTGCAGGAAAAACTACATTGAAGAATAAATGGGTTTACAGGTTGAAGGAAGAAGATGGAGGAAAACAGAGGTACAAAGCTAGACTCGTGGTGAAGGGGTTTGCACAGAAGAAAGGTATTGATTTTGATGAAATATTTTCTCATGTTGCTAAAATGACTTCAATTAGAACTATTTTAAGTCTAGTAGCAGTTGAAGATTTGCATCTTGAGCAGTTAGATGTAAAGACATCCTTTTTCCATGGGGAATTGGAGGAAGAGATATATATGCAGCAGCCACAAGGATATTAGGTAAAAGGGAAGGCGAAACTAGTGTGCAGGTTGAAGAAGAGTTTGTATGGCTTAAAACAGGCTCTAGGGTAGTGGTATCTAAAATTTGACAAGTTTATGTCTGAACAAGGTTATACTAGATGTCACTCCGATCACTGTGTTTATTTGAAAAAGCAAAATGATGGAAGCTATATTATATTGTTATTGTATGTAGATGACATGCTTGTTGCAAGTTCTAACATGCAGGAAATAAATGTGCTCAAAAGAAAATTGGCAAATTCATTTGCAATGAAGGATTTGGGAGCTGCAAAACAAATCCTTGGTATGAGAATAACTAGAGACAGGAAAAATCGTAAATTAACATTGTTTCAGAATGAGTACATACAAAAGGTGTTGAAAAGATTTAACATGCACAATGCAAAACCAGTTAGTACACCTTTTGCTAGCCATTTCAAACTTAGTAAGGAAATGTGCCCAAAGACCCAAGAAGATGTGGATTATATGTCTAAAGTTCCATATGCATCAGTAGTTTGAAGCTTAATGTATGCAATGGTCCGCACAAGGCCTGATATTGCACATGCAGTGGGAGTTGTAAGCAGGTACATGAAAAATCCAGGAAAGGAACATTGGATGGCAGTGAAATGGATTCTCAGATATTTGAAAGGTACCACAGATCAAGCATTATGCTTTGTTGGTTCAAACATTTCTCGACAGGGATATGTTGATGCAGATATGGCAGGTGACAGAGATAACAGGAGAAGCACTACAGGATATGTATTCACCGTTGGTGGAACAACTGCCAGTTGGGTTTCAAAAATCCAAAGTGTTGTTGCACTTTCAACAACAGAAGCAGAGTGTGTTGCTGCTACAGAGGCTAGTAAAGAAATGATCTGGTTACAAAGGTTTATGGGTGAATTGGGTAAGGAGCATGATAAGGGCACGTTATACATTGATAGCCAAAGTGCCATTCATCTTGCAAAGAACTCAGCATTTCATTCCAGGACTAAACACATACAACTCAAGTATCATTTCATACGATCAGAGTTGGAAGATGGACAGTTGAAGCTGGAAAAGATACACACTAGCCAGAATCCTACAGATATGCTAACAAAAGTTGTAACTAGGGAGAAATTGAGAACATGCTCAGTTTCAATTGGTCTTCAAGGATGACGATGAAGATGAAGATGAGAAATAGCCAGGTCCAAGAGAGGAGTCATTGTCCAGCAAATGAAGCAGCGATGGAGATGCTACAATCATTCTCCAAGTGGGAGATTGTTGTGTGTGGAGCATGATTGTTCAGAGGTCTTTGTTTCAGCCAGATGTATACCCCAGGAAGTTTTGTACACCCCTCCATCCGGGGGGACTTTTCCCCCCGCGGGGGTCTGGGGGGGTAGATCCCCCCCGGCTGGGGGGTCCGGGGGCCAGTGGTCCCCCAACGAGGGCTCGGGGGAAGCGCCCCCGAAGCTAAAAACAGATGTAAATTTTCCTTGTAAAAATATAGTAATTTCTACTCAATCTGGGCCGTTCATTAGGCAGATGATCTGAAAGTAGAACTTATGTTTAGTTTAGGGTTTTTTGCCCTAGAAGGCAACTCCTCTCTTTGTATGAGGGCATTGTATTTGAGGTTGTGAGATAGATGTGTATTCTGTGCGTGAGCGAGAAACAAAGAGGTGAGACTGTGAGAGAAAACAAAGGATATTACAGCAGATTTGTTGTAGGTTGTGTCTCTTCATTTTGCTGGATAATATAAAGGAAGGACTGGCTGTTCGAGGTGGACGTAGCCCAAACTTGGTGAACCACGTATATCTGTGTCTCTCTTGTTTTGTGCGTTTTCTGTGTTTATATTTCTGCAATATTTTATGTGTTCCATTGCTTCGTAATATTTAAATTTTCTAACAGCTCTAACACCGAGGTATGTTGGGAGCAGTTGGAAAGATTCTGACTCTTGTGGATTCTCATAAACGTGAAAAAGATATTGAAATATTTGATCCAAAAATTTTGAGTCAACTTGTTCTTCAGGAAATTCATAACAGTAATGAAGAAAATGGTCATGAAAATCTTGAATATATTCGTAGAGTGATTTTCACAATTTTAACTTTTTTTATGAAGGGCTTTACAGTCATAAAGTATGAAAGCATGACATAATTCTGTAAACAAGTGATCAAAATAGTGTATAGAGGTTGCGGGCAATGTGTGACACCATTTCTTTGCATGTTGGTCGAATGTGAAAGCAAACGACCAACAGAGAATATCATCATATGGTACATCATGCCTGTTGTAGAAGCCAACAAAAGTAATTGCATGCCTAAGAAAGATGGTTCCATCCTCACCATTGAAATTATATTTTGACAAGTCATCTACAATGCTCATTGGCACTTTAAAATCAACAATGTAAGAAAAACATGTCGGGATTATGATTTGGACAAAAGTCATGAGATATGGGCAAAAATTAAAAAAAACTTCAAGGGATCAGGTTGTCATCTGGCCCTTCTTCAAGTGCCAGAAATGTTGATGGTGCTGGACTAGCCAACATTCAAGTGAGCTCCCTGATATGAAGTCCCAACTAGACCACAAACCATTTGGAGTAGGAGTCCTAGCAATGGCTAGTAGTGTAATGCATTGACAACGATAGTGCAAAGAGGAAAGTATGATAACTTTGGTGATAGCAAGTGTGCGACCTTACGGAGAGTCAATTGTGATGCATGAAGGTTCTAAGACATGGAGGGGAAACAGAAGTGCGCCCCTTAGAAGCATTTAATAGTATGCATCTTGAAAGGAACACACGAGTGGAATGACATCACAAGTTAGCAGAATAGTCCAAAAATTAAAGTGATGAATTAAACCAACAACATGCATTCAACAAGATTCATACGATTGCATACAAAGTAGTTCATAAGAAAATGCATAAGTTAAACAACATACATTGGAAACACAAATAGAATAGTCCAGCTACATTAACAAAATATGCATAAAAGTGTGTTGGCTCTGATATTATGATTGTAAGTGAAAGTTCCATACTTGCATACACTGTTGACTACAACTAGCCCTAACAGTGGAACATTACAGTCAAGAACACCTCTCCTCCAAACAAGTATACTCGCTCTATGCTATGGAGAATCCAAGGCTTTTCACAATATTCCCAAGCCTTCCCTAGGCTAACCCTAGCTAAAATATCGGCTCTCAAAAGTCTTTTTTATGAGTTATGAGGTTCTATTTATAACCAAGGGTGGGGTGACCCTTGAAATTCCCCTTTGTGACTCTTTGACTCCCCTCATGACTCTTCAAATTCTTTACAAGTAACTCATTACATAACATGATGACCTTTCACATTCAATTGATGACACTTAGAGTTTCACTTACAACATATTTAAAAATAATATTACATTTTCCCCATGTACCCATGTGAGACAAAATAGGCTAGAGACAGCCTAACAAGACAAAACACTATGATTCCAAAATTTGAGGAAGACCAAATCGACATCCTCCACTTAGTGCTTCTAAGTTACATATTGATGCTAATCTTGGTAATGTATGATGGTGTCTTTCTGAAAGTAAACTCTTGCCTCAATTTCGTTCAGGTATATGGTCTTGGAACCTGTATCCAACTCATTCTAAAGCATGTGCAGCTTGGTCTTGACCATGATAGGACCACAAATGTACTTTTGCATGTTGTGTGCATTCAGCTCCAAGTCTTCCCTAGTGCCATCATGTCTTAGCTGCTCCATGTACTCATTGATCTTTAACTGGACATCGTTCTTGCCTTTAGCATTGGTGAGGGAAATGATTTTTGGGATTATGTGTATTCTAAACATTACATCTAAACTATTGTACAACCGCGCATATGAGGCCTATATGTTGCCAGTGAATGGGGTGAGATTCTCATAGTTATGGATCAACATTCATACCTTTTCTTCCTCCAACATTGCATATGGCTTCATATTCTTTACCAAGCCAAGCAGGTCCCCTTTGTACTACATTTCCAACTCTTGTACATGAGTGATGGCAACATGTATGTTCTTGAGAGTTTGAACAAACTCTTTCCTCCGCTACTATAGGCCATGCATATGAAAAAATTCTTTATGCGTGGTGACAAATCCATCATAGAGCTTCCACATGGTACTCTCAAGTGTTGATACTTCAACAAGTATCACTGTCTTCATATCCCCCAATGCAGAAATTGTATTCTGTGTTGATGCTGAGAGTTGTTCTACCTCTTTCCTAGAAGCCTACAAGTTCCTTTCTAATTGTTCATTCTCGACCGTTAGGTACTTAACATTTGAGCTTGTTTCTCCTGCATAGGCCAAGATTGCTTTGGAAAGGGTCATTGGATGCTGCCAATTGTCTAACACTATCACCCTTTCCTTAATGAATGTAGGTGATGTGTGATCATTCAAAAAGTGCTTCCCCCACACTTGTGTAATCTTCTTCTGCAACTCATTAAATGATAGATTGTACACATCCATGACCAGATCATCATCAAGGAGAAAATATTCTCCTTGCTTGCTGGGGATTGGTTCTAACATTGGAGGTGGAAGAAACTAAGATATGACCTATCGTGTTCATGGAATGATGTCAACATCTTCATTCTTTGGCTCCTACTCCAACTCCATCTATGTAAATTCGATCAGGTGCTCAATCTATTGAGAAAGCTATCGATTCCACATATGTTCACCTTCTTCCTTAACTGTTGGTTATTATGACTCATCTACTTGTATGGGCACTATTTATTATAATAGCACACCTTACCTTTGTTCCTCTTCTTGCTTCTACTGCTCTTCTGTTTCTCTCCTCCTTAGCTCATGTTCTTCTTTCAACTTCTTCTTCATCTCCTGCAGCTTTAGTTTTTCTTCTCGAAGCCTCTTCTTTTCTCTCTTCCTTCACTCTACCATCTTTATCCACTTCTCCCTCTTTGCTTCCACTACCAAAGCTACTTTCTCCATGATAGGATATGACCTCATATTGCAACTTTTCTCGACCTATAGTTTCTCAACAATATTCCTCTTTCCATTATCTTGCAAGAAATGATTCAATTTACCCAATACAGAGCCACAAGGCTAGAAAATATTCCTATGGATTCATTAAGGATTCCTCAGGAGAAAAAAATTCCTGATGAGGTAATAGTTGCTGGTTCTACACAGTCTATTGATGTTTCTCATTCAAGATAAATAGTCACCTCCTCTTCCTCCCAAGCCAAAGGTCTTATGCCTAATGCTAGGCTTGAAGAAATATGGGAGCAGTATAATCAGGCTCTAAATTTCAAAGTTGATGAACCTCAAGTTGTTAAAACTCCTTTACATGACAAAGTTCAAGACACTTCCAAAAGTTTTGAACAAACTCTAAGAACAAAAAAGGCCTCTGAGAAGAGTTTAGGAGATGAAGACATTGAAATTATACTGACTTTTCCAACTTCTGAGGTTGTGATAAGATTTGAATAAATTCCTCCTCTTCATATATTTTATAGTCCTCCACACAAGTTTGTTGTCAAAAGGGAGAGGAAGAAAATGAAAATTGATCAATCCTAGACTTTGGTCCCTGGAAATGAATTTTTTGAGGTATTTTGGAAAGGCTCTTTGGCCACTCCTACAAAGGATTTGGGAAGGCTCACCCAATTCATAGGAGCAAGTGCTTCAACAACAATGGGAAAATTTATGGGAGTATAACATATATTAAAGGAAAAAAAAGACAAGATTGTACATTTGGAACATAGCATTGAAACCGAGAAACAAAATATTGCCGACCAATGGCAAGGATAGATCACTAAACTCCAGAATAATTTTAATGCCCTCAAATTTCAATATGATACTAATTTGTAGGCTCAAGACTCTCAAATACAATAATCACTGAGCATGATTGAACAACTAAGTGTGAATCCTGAGTTGACTGAGTTTAATAAGGAAGAAAAAGAGTTGAACACTCTTCTTTCTCAACCACAAATTGTATTTTTCTAGAAGTCCGCAACTATTCATGACCCATGCAACGCTGCTGGTTCTCTAGTTGATCAATTATCAAATCTCAAGACTTTTTTGATGACATTGAGGAGAAAATTGTCAGTTTCCCAACATGGCAAGACAACGTAGATGAAGATTGGCTAATCTTCCTATAATTAAAGAATCACAATGAAATTTCTTATGGAGAATGGAAAGTCTACCTAAATAGAATAGAAGCAATAGTCTTTCACGCCAGGGATATTTTGAATAATCTCATTGAAGTAGTTATTGATAACTTATTTCAAGCCAATCTCATATCAAGTTTCTTTGAAGGAGCATTGACAAATATCAAACTACATACTAAAATGTGGCAAGAAACCTCCAAAAAGCAAGCCGAAGTCACTGATCAATTAATAAAGACTAGCTTGGAAAGCCATTGGTAATATTTGGTCGAGCCACATAGTTAGTGGTTGATGCTCTGATGTTTATCCAATACCACCTTTCAAATGCTTCCAGCACTAAGAGACACAATATTCATCAGTCAGATGTGAATTCAACCCAAGTATCCACCCGATTTGAAGAACATGGTGGATATCTATGAATTTCAACAACGAATTAGAGCACAGTCTTCCTCCTAGGCCTAGATAGTTTTTTACAACCAATTATAAATTTGTCCCTTCTTGTTTATTTTGGATACGTTTTTTAAACCACTAGAAGTTGTTACTATATTTTCTATATTTTAATTTTGACACGAAACTATAAATCCCCTCCATTTGTAATGAGAAGGGGTTCTAAATTTTTTATGGAAGGCTCAAGCTTGCACTATTGTAACTTCATTTTTTCTTAATATATAATTGAACCATCACCATTTTTCTCATTATCAGAGCAACAATATATTGGGTACTACTATCCTTGTGTTATTCTTTTGTTTAGAGTTGAATAGAAAATTTGATTTTGTTCATTGTATATGTGCTGTAACAATCATTCATTTTCACTATTGAGATGTTTCGATTGGAATCATAAATTATACATATGAACAGTGAGTTCTCATCTATATGACAAATTTATAAGCTAATTTAATTAAATTAGTTATCTTTCTCTGTTTCAACTTCAGAGTTACACGATAATCTACATTGTCATGTTAATTATGAAATATTTTTAATCACATATACAAACAACATTCTTGGGATAGATATTAAGTTTATTAATCTTTATTTTCAGTTTTAGTTATATCAAAGCTTTATAATTTTATTCAATCTATTCCTTATAATTTCATATAAAGGGAAATTGGTCCCATAATCCTAGTCAAAAACACCATCCCAAACAGAAAAGGATTTGCTCTAAGGTCTCGATCGGGTGGTTTTCCCACAATGTTGAGGCTGACATTTCATACCTTCGATGTTTTTGGCACTAGAAGGAGGGCCATCAAACTATGAACGGCAACAAGATCTAATCCCAAATCAAAAATTCATTCTAAGAGTCAATCTCCCTCAAAGTCTCCACCAACGTAGAGATCCCATTCGAAATCTCCTAGTCATATATACGAAGTTTCTCATACAGTTACTAAATCTCCTAGATGTCTCCCCAAGTCAGTTGGTCAAACTTCTACAAAATCACCTGAAGTGTAAACTTAATCTAGAGACTAGAAGGAATTTCAAATTCTGGAGAAAACCATGCTCAAACTTATTTATTGAAAGGAAGTCTTACCTCATCTCTACAGTCTTCTAGAGTTTTAAATAGATCCCAGAGTGAAAAAATTGGAATAAAATATTTTTAGCTTCCATTATCCACGCATTAGAGAAACAAAAATACTCCAAATACTCAATCTTCAGCTAGTGAGATTACCTCATCTTCTCCACCTAATACCCCTTTTGTCGATCCCACTTCTTCTTCTCATTCTCCTTTACCTTCCTCACATCATCCTTTGATTCCTTCCATTCACATTCCTCAATAACAATCAACTAGTGCTATTGTAATCAGTAGTGCTACAGGGGAAACTTCTTCAACTATCCAATCTCCTATAGCCTCTACATCATCTGCAAATTCCTCTATTCCTAGTACTCCTAGAATGGAAAATAGACCATGGAACAACCCAGTGGTAGTGGTGATGACACCACCACTTCATCCTCTCCCTAAACATCAAGAAAGATGGTTACCAAAGTAATTAATCTCAATTAATCAGAGGAACACCTTCATAATTTTATGTTGGTAATTAATCTCAATGGGATTTCAAAAGAGGATTGCGTTTGCAGACTTTTTCCTTATACATTTGAAGGATCTATAGGTTCTTGGTATTTCTCCCTACCTACTGGATCAATCACAAATTGGGATATGTTTGAGGAGCAATTTTTATTGAAACTTGGGGATGACCGAACAACAACTACCTTAATCAATGATTTGTCAAACCTCAAAACCAAACGAAATGAGAAAATTAAGGATTTTAACTCAAGATTTAACAAAATTTTAAACAAAATCCCAAATACTTCCAGACTTGGTACTGATGTGAATATCTAATGGTACATTAGCTGTCTTCCTTCAACTATCACTATGTTCATGGATAGAGCACAAAAAATAGTACTTATTGACAACATGAAAGAAGCTTTATCCATGGGAAAGAGAGTTCAGGCTCTTGAGAACAAATATGCCATTAAAGAAAAAAAGGAGACCAATATAGTGACTTTTAAAAATGAATCCAAGAAAAAGGATCCCAAAGATCCTTATGACTTGGAAGGATTACAAATTTTTTTGAAAACACTGTCAAATGAGATATTTGAAATTAAGAAACAAGTTATTAAATCTTGAAGGAACTCCTTTCAACCTTTCAAAAGGAATCAACCATCATAGTCACAACCTCTTGCTAATATATCAAATGTTGAATATGATGAATATGATGAAGAAGAATAAACACCTCTATCTGATGACGAAACACAAGAAGAGGAAATAGATGAAGCTCATGGCTTATGGGATTTCATCTTGAACACTTTAGATAATGAAAAATAATAGCAAGCTTTTCCCATAAGTACTAGAAGAAATGGGCCTGTTGATACTACTTCAACAACTAAGAATCAAAAGTCTCCAACTCCTTATACTAAAAAGAACAGTACTGTAAAAAATACTTCTACTCAATCTTCTGATTCTACTCCAACTACTTCGAAGTCTCCCTTATCATCTAAAACTTTGATAGTATGAGATAACCTTGAATATAATATTGTATAAGATATGAAAGAGATCAAAGCTAACAATTCCTTAAAGGTCAGTAAATTAAAACAACATAAATTGTTACTCAATGAAATAAATGCAGTCCTTACATCTCCATTACCTTCTACTGTTGTTACTTCAAAAGCCTCAAAAGGGAAAGGAAAACCCCCAAATGTCCCTACATATAAGGTTGATTCTTCTAATGCTATTTTGATTGGAGATATATCAAATTCTCACACTACTACTTTTCTCTTGACTTTTGAAATATTTAACAAGAATGTTCATAACTATTTAGTAGATTCTAGTGCATCATATAATATCATGCCTTATTCAGTTTGTCTTAAATTGAATATCACACCTCAGAAATTTGTTGTTCAAATTTTTCTGTTAGACCAAACAAAAGTCAAAGTCTTGGGAAAGATGAATGTTGTCCTAATTAGACAATCTTCAAATCCTAAAGTTTGTCAAATAATCGATATATTGGTGGAAGATATCCCTAAATTTTATGGCCTTATTTTAAGCAAGGACTAGTCTGAGAAGCTACATGGATATTTTTCAACTAATTGGTCACATATTTGGCTCCCCTACAATGGAAAACCCAATACAATTTGTGTTGATAGGGAAAAACATATGAGGTACTCTCTGAACGATGTGGATGAGGAGAATGAACTAGTAGTGTTTCAAACAATATCCTGGGAAATTGTTGTATATCTAACCCAAGAATATTATAGATCTGATATGGAAATATAAGATAATGCAAATAAACCCAGAAATAATATGAAATGATTCTTTATTGATCAAACCCTTAAGGTAGGGCAACACCATACAATC
>APFE030114901.1:2427-18612 GCA_000404065.3 Pinus taeda | reverse complement strand
TATTACTATGTCCCATCCCATTATTACATTATTACCTTGGGTACCTCCCTCGGTACCCCATATTACCCCCCTAGGTATATAACACTCCACCCCCCTAGCATGTTTCGTCCCCGAAACATGGGAAGAACATAAATAATAAGATCTACTCAAAAGAGTAGTCCACTGATACCATGCATGTCCATCTAGCCATCCAAGAGAAAGGTGAACCCTCAATCTCGCTGGTGCCTCGCTCGCTTGAGATGGAAGTTGACCGTGGTAGCTCTTCTGTGTTGACGTGTAGTAGGTGGATCTTCGCTTCTCCCTATCTATCTTGCGGGGGTTGTTGTCCTTGTGGTGGCTAATAGGTTTCCATCTTGTTGGTTGTTTTCTTGCGGGCTGATGTGGGTGATGATATGTTGAAGTTTTAACCAACGGTGTCTTTTTCTTTAATTCACCCTACTGAGGTGCCTGTTGTGGTGTCTTCTTTTCCAATATGACTTTAACCACTGAGTCCTCCTCTGATATATCAGCACCTGTAACCTTTTCTACTTCAGCCTCTGTTTGTGTCTGATTGTCGACCATCAACTGCTCATCGTCTGATATGTCAGACCCTGGAACATCTTCTGCTTCAGCCTCCTTGGATTCTATCTGTTTATTAATGGAAATATCCTGTAATGTAATTTTCTTCTTTTTATACCAGAGCTTCAGTAATTTCTTTTGTACATTAATATTGATAGTACCTACCGATTTCATCCAAGGGTATCCCAAAACAACATCTATGTTATCCATATCTGAAGCATAAAAATCACCATGAAACACATACTTATCCATAGAAAGTTTCAAATCCTTATAAATTTGAACATCCTTATCATCAACCTGTGTATTTTCAATATGTTTTGCTGGGACTTGCAATTTTTTTGCCAATTTAACATTGATGAAATTATGTTTACCATTAGGATGGATAGAAACAATGATCTTCTCTTTCTGAATCAATCCATGAACTTGCAGTAAGGATATACCAATAGGAAATAGCCCCTTATGTGTTTCATTCTCCTTTTTTCTAGCTGAGACCATTTGTCCAAAAGGACTTTTTCAAATTCTGCATCTGAAAGTTTGGTCAACTGCTTGTGGTCAAGTGATTTCCACCACCATGTGGAAGCCTCATCTATTAAAAATAACCACATTTTACCCCTCCAATCTGTCTTAAACATACGCTTTATTTCCTTTATGAATTCTTCAATAGTCGAACCATCATCTTTTCCTGTAAAAATTTGTTTGCTAGAAGCCATGAGGGTTTGAAAAAATCCACTTACTTGGCTAAAATTTGAAAATGTCACAGTTTCGTCAATATTGCTCAGAATCTCTATTATAACATGTTTTTGGGAATGGAACAACCATTCTGCATCTGCCCATGTGATAGAAATCCTGATTCAGACACTGGAATTTTCAAATCTGCGCTGCTACTTTCCCGCCGTCACCCAAAATTTCTGAAAAAAGAGCTGATTTTAAATCAGCGATATCTCCCTCATCCAGACTCCGATTCAACTGATTTTTTTTTTTTGAATTTGGGTATTTTGCCACAAAGAATCCAGATCTACAATTAGATTTTGTAGATCTTGCACCAGGACGTCTAGATCTACACCGCAAACTCGCTGCCCTGAAAAATTATTTGCAACCCCACTCATTTTTAAATCAGCGATATCTCCTTCATCCGGACTCCGATTTGACCGATTTTTTTTTTGAAATCGGCTATTTTTTCACAAAGAATATAGATTTTCAATTAGATTTTGTAGATCTTGAACCAAAACTTACATATCTGATCTGCAAACTCGCCGCCCTTGAAACCCTGCAAAAATGAAAAAAAAATTATCCACTTTTGTGCCCAAGAAAGTGCTCTAATACCACTTGTTGTAGATCTAACCCGGAATATTATAGCTCTGATACCACTTGTTGTATATCTAACCCAAGAATATTATAGATCTGATATGGAAATATAAGATAATGCAAATAAACCCAGAAATAATATGAAATGATTCTTTTTTGATCAAACCCTTAAGATAGGGCAACACCATACAATCACTCCTTAAAGAAGGAGAACACTCCACAAGCCATATGTCTGTTCATAAAAGAATACTTCTCTTCATATCCCTCCATGTGGAGTCTCTAACCTCTATATAAGTCTCATACATACAATACCATGCACCATTACCATGGTTTCCTCATACCATCAACTAATACCATGGGCCCCTTACATTATTATTAACTACTTGTGGTCCCTTACATGACATGGGTTAACCACCTTATTTATTACTATGGCCCATCCCATTATTACATTATTACCTTGGGTACCTCCCTCGGTACCCCATATTACCCCCCCTAGGTATATAACATTTAAGTGGTATCAGAGCTATAATATTCTGGGTTAGATCTACAACATAAATTATTATGTAGAGCCTTTCTTTGGCAATTCCCCATCTCAGGACTCTATATTTCCTATTTATTCTGTCTTATCCTAGATAGAAAAATATTCACTAATAGATTCATCAAGATGTATCAATATTGTAGATAATGTTGTAAATAAATCTGATGAATTATTCTGGACTCTTTACTTTGATGGATCAAAATGTAATTATGGTGCAGGAGTTGGATGCATCCTAGTAAACCTAGATGGAGAAAAGACTATGATTACATGCAAATCGGAGTTTGATTGTTACAACAACATTACCGAATATGAAGCATTAGTACAAGGCTCACAGAAGGCTATTAGTCTTGATGTCAAGTATATGAAAGCTTATTGCGTTTTAGATATTGTCATTAAGAAAGTATGTCTCATGGGTGAAATTTTGTTAAAAAGTTGTAAGTTTCCACATTTTGAGGGGTGGAGCATGAGTAACACATGTCAAATAGGATTCAAGGAGTTTTAGGAAGGTCAAAACCCCTTATATTTTGGTCTTGTTTTGAGATCTGCCGATGGTTTGCGGACCATGGTATTGTAATAGACAAGGATATATAAAGGGATGTCTTATAAAGTTTAAGGCAATTAATTAATTCATGTTGATACGATTTTGGGTATTTAATTGTAGATCTTTCTGTGTTTTGGGTGAAGGGGAAAGCTCCTGTAGCTGAGTGCATGGGCCCCTGCAGTTGTGTGTGCAAGGTATAGAAAAGTTGTAAAGGAAGATCTGAAGTAATAGAAAGATATTTGAAGAAAATCTATGTCTATTTTTATGCACCATGTAATTTCTATATTTATGCACAACTGGATGATATTTATCTGTATTTGATCTTAATTACTCCGTGAAGATTTGGATCAACTGTTAGATGTTATTTTATGCATGATTAGATAGTTACGTGAAGCTTATAACTTTATTTAACTGAAAAACATCTAAGTTTCATGAATAAGGGTTCATGAAGGTTATATGCATAAAGAACCTTAAACTATATCACATGGCCATACGGATGAAGAAGCCTAGTTCTAGCATCCCCCAATACTGCCTCACATGAGACTGTAGCCTGTGCTATGCAGGTTGTAGCTGAAAGGGCCAGTAGTGTAGGGTTTTGTTGGTTAGTGCAGCTAACTCTGAACCTAGGTTCAAGACCCCTCAAGCTAGAAAATGGATGAGGCAGCTACAAGTAGGGCGTAGCTAGAGCATTCCATTTCAAGAGTATGTAGTGAGCTCCCCAAGCTCCAGATTTAGTCAGAGGCCACTTCTGAATGCAAAGTGAAATAACTAGAAGATGGGTTTATAGAATCAAAGGCACAGATGGATAAAGATCATTTTGATCTGCAGCTTCAAACTACTAAGTTTCAATTGAAGCTGTAGCCCACCACACCACCAAAGATTAGAGAACAATGTGAGGATTCCATTAGAATAGACGAGGCGAATCTCGATGCCGAAGTCAAGGAGTGTAGCCATCTCTTTTAAGAAACTCTAGGACTGTGGGCTTCGCAGTAGGAGGATCCACATGTAAAGAAGATTGATGTTTCCATTCATGATAAACAACTAAAGTACAACAAGACAAAGGCAACATCTCGCAGCTTATCCCCTATGTAATAGTTCGTGAGATTGAAAGAGGGGACATCCCTACAAGGGCAGATTGAGGAGCTGCAGAATAAGATGCAGATCATCACTGCATGAATGCAACGATGGGAAAAGGAAGAAGGTAAACTCTCGCAGACTGTGGAAGGCATGCTTAAGAGTTTGCAACAGACATAGTGAACCATCAGCTTAGCAGCACACGAGCCAACTATGGAAAATCTGGTGGAATAAGTGCGACAATTATTTGTTCAATCCACGGAGGTGCTTCACCTGGTGAAGCTTTCATTCACTAGCCTAAAATAAAATATATAAATCATACCAACAAAGTGACTCGAGGACGGGTCACATAATGATGTTAGGGGCTTATTGGGATGGGGTCCCCTGGGTCAAATTTTGTTAAAATGTTGTAAGTCACAACATTTTGAGGAGTAGAGCATGAGTAGCGCAGGTCAAATAGGAGTCAAGGGGTTTTAGGAAGGTCAACACCCCTTATATCCTGGTATTGTTTTGAGATACACCCATGGTTTGAGGACCATGGTATTGTAATAGAGAAAGATATATAAAGGGATGTCTTAGCAAGTCTAAGGAAATTAAGTAATTCATGATGATATGATTTTGGGTCTGTAATTGTAGATCTTTCTATGTTTTAGGCGAAGGGGAAGGCTCCTGCAGCTGAGTGCATGGAGACCTTTGTAAGTCTACAGCTGAGTGCACAGGCCCCTGCAGCTGTTTGTGTAGGGTCTAGAAAATTTTTCAATGAAGATATGAAGTAATAGAAAGATATTTGAATAAAATATGTGTCTATTTTTTTGCAATATGTATTTTCTATATTTACGACCAACTGAATGATATTTATCTATATTTTATCTTAATTACTCCATGAAGATCCGGATCAACTGTTAGATGTTATTTTATGCATGATTAGATAGTTGTGTGAAGCTTATAGATTTCTTTAACTGAAAATAATCTAAGTTTCATGAATAAGGGTTCGCGAATGTCAAATCTGAATTGAAATTGTAGGGAGAACCTTAAACCATATCACATATCCTTATGGATGTAGAAGCGTGGTTCTAGCATCCCCCAATACTACCTCAGGTGAGACTGTAGCCTGCACTACATGGGTTGTTGCCAAAAGGGCCAGTAGTGTAGGGTTTTGTTGGTTAGTGTAGCTAACTCTGAACTTGGGTCTAGGACTCCTCAAGCCAACAATAACATAGGCAAGATCGTTCCATACTCTTCTGAACAACATAAGTACATTTTAATTGCTACAAATTATTTCACCAAATGGGTGGAAGTAATACCCCTAAAGGTGGTAAATTCTGAAATTGTTATTGATTTTATCGATCAATTTATAATTACTATGTTTATCCTTCCTTATTACCTCATGTTTGACAATGCATATTATTTCTCTGGAAATTCTATTACTGAATTTGCACTCAAGAGAGGTTTTTAAGTCAAATATTCTACAAACTACTATCCTTAGGAAAATCGCTTAGTAGAATCCACCAAAAACCTCATAATGATCATTAAGCGAAGTTTTGACCAGAGTCAAAAGAGCTAGCACAAATATCTAGTTTTTTCTCTATGAGCTAACAAAATTACTCATAAATCCTCTTTAGGCACCTCCCCCTTTCAATTAATGTATGGAAAAGAAGCTATCTTACCTCCTAACCTAGATTTTCCTTCACTAGCCCTAACGTACTATATAGAAGAACAACCTTCCTCTGCTTTATAGGTAAGAATGTCTCAAAATTATAAAGTTAGAGGAAGAAAGAGATAAATGGAAACAAACTCATGCTCAACATCAGCAAATGGTCAAGCTTGGTTTGATATCAGTTTAGTAAGTAAAAAAAAAATCAAATTAGTGACTTAGTTTTGAAACGGGATAAGGCCCATGAAGAAAAAGGTAAACACACAAAATTTCAAAAACTATGGCTTAGCCCATTTTAGATCATTGAGCCACTAATCCCATCTACTTTTATCCTTCAAGATTTATAGGGAAAGAGGGATTAAAATGGGCTAGTTTTGAAAAATATTTTTCTTGAAAATGCATATTTTTCTGTAAATATGTAAATAATCTTATGTGCATATCAGTGTATTTTAGTTATTTATGTTGCGTAGTACTCTTTTGACTTCATATTTGGGTCTCTCATCATTAATATGGAGTTTTATTAATTAAAAGAGAAGCTTTTAGAAAGAAATTATAAAATTAAAGTTTAGTATTACATCTATTATAATCTCTGAAATCTTTACATCCATTAGTTTGCGAATCTTTCATGACTAAAAATATTATAAGATCTCTTTATCCTTTGATCTATCATGTACATTTTCTTTTAAAAAATAAAGAATATCTTTAAGTTTTAGCATATTTTGACTTTAATTTCATCCACGACGCTTAAGGAGTAATTTTACCTCCCCATACACTAATTTTATATTTTTGAGAGTGTAATTATAAAATATTTAAAACTTTAAACATAAGGGGTATCATTATGAGCCACCTTACCATGATCATGGGAAACTAATGATGTTGACATTATCAAAATTGGTCACCAAGCAAGGATAATAGATTATGGCTAGATAACTATAGGACAAGGGGTCTCATCATGAGCCAACTTGTTCAATATCATTATAACATGTGAATGACATTGTCATCATCTGGTTACCAAACCAAGACAATGGATTTCAAGCAACTAAAAAAGAAAAAGCTCAAAAATAAAGTTAACGCCTATGAAATATTAGAATAAGTGGATGGGATAATGCTATTATTCGATTAAATGCTAATCTTGTCGAAGTTATGGATGCTTTCTATAAGTAGTATCTCTATCAATGACAAATAAGTCTTTATTTATGCTAAACTTCTATAGTTCTCTATTTTATCTTTACAACTAATAAATGACTGACAAAGGTAATGAATATTCTTATAAATAACAACTTTTGAAGTTTTACAAAATAATACATTTTGTTTTATTCAGTGTAATCTTAATCAATCTAAATTTCAAATATTTAGATATTTCTAACCCTGTTTCTTTAGTTATTAAAATTTTCATTTACTTTTACAGAGATAATTGTTTTACCCAGTATATCACCAATTGTTGTAGTATTCAATGACCCCATTTATTTTTATTTAATTATTAATAAATAATAGGGACCCTTCTTTCTTTTTAATAAAACTATTTAATTTTCAATAAAGTTAGGACATTTTTTGAATTTGTTATAAATTTCTTAGGCTTAAAGGTTTCCCTCATCGAAACTAATATATTGGAAGCTTAAACCTTAAAATGTTACGATAAAATATCAACCCCAACAAGTCATTTCTCTTAAAATTCAAGACATTATCGGAATATTTCCATTAGTATATCTCAACTTTCCTTTTTTGAAAGTAATTATAAAGTCCCTCTCTCATATAGCTTTCCCGGTGATTACTTTATTTATTAAATGGATTTTGTTATAGGTTTATTATAATCCATGCATCCCTTTATAAAATGAATATTATAATTTTCGTCGACCCCACAACTGTTATTTGTCATATTGGCCCTTTAGAATATTGTAACTTTTAACAAGCATTTAAAGGATGGTTTCACAACACCAAACACTAATTTTCCATAGTTTAATTTTACTTTTAAATAAATCATAATTCAATTTTCTATTATTTCATGCTACGCTAGAAATTGGCATTTTAAAAACAATCTCATAACTTTAAAACTAAATTTAAATTCACATTTTAAAAATAATTTCATGACTTGACTCGATAGGGTGGAAATATTTTAAAATCTCAGTGTCCAGGATAAAGGATGTGAGAAAAGATATGTGTGGTAGAAACTAGTATACACCCACTTCCCCACCTATGCACACATTCTCCCCACTGCACACTTCTTCCACACACTTCCATCCCACACAAACTGTAAAAAGTCAATTTTCACATTATTTGACAATAATATTTTCCTGTTTTACAAGAACATTTTCACGAAATGTCACATAAACTCAATCAACCTTCCACAACATCGATTAATGCATATTAAGAAATTAGTTAAGGCTTAATATTATGATTAAAAACATATACCTCGCTCGTAAATGTAAAAAAATTTAGCATTTATTTGGTGAATCGATATGCAATCATGACATCGTTTGAGTTCTTAATAACATTGTAACACCCTCCTACCACATCTACCCAAGCAATTGGTCAACCAAGGTAAACATGTGACGAAGGGTTACTATTATATGATTAAAGTCCCCATTTGTGAGTTAAGGAAGTGGAATTAATGAAACACGCTACACAGACCTTCCATACACACTATAGAACCCCAGGAGCCATCCAAACCTACTAGGTGACTAGCCTCTGAGATAAACTAACCTTTTACTTAATTAAACCCTTAGTCGCTCCCATAACATGGTCATGAGTGCAACTGGGATGCTATATTCTCTCCCACAACATGGGTATTCATGCGAGCGAGGACTTTCCCAGGTAGTTCTCTAACTACGACTCTAAATTTTGTAACACTTTTTTTGGGCCAAGGCTTAGGTCACTGCCCAGAACTCCATGAAACTTCTAGAAATGAAATATAAAAAATAAAAAATGATACAAATGCAATTACTTAAACAAGCACGTGATTGGAAACCTACTAGCCATGATTGTCATTTCGTCAAACATGTCATAAAGATACAATCTACGGGTCATATCAACAAATCTGAGTGTAGGGGTCTCATGCTTATTTGAGAATCACTAAGAAGCATTGATGCCTCATCACAATAACTGCATTACCATATATTAAGCCATATATTCATTGTACATTCAATGATTAAGTAAAACATGATGAGAGCCATACATTTCCACTCCCATAAAACTCATTCATAACCAGCATATAACTAACCGAAATATTAAGGGTATAACAACGATCTAAACCACATATAAACAATTATACTTACCTAGAAAATACCAAGGAAAAAGAGAGCTCTTATTGATGATTTCATAAGATGACCAACTATGGGATTTCCATGAACCACTTGACCATAGAATAGGATGAAACAAATATTTCTTTTAGCCAGTCACCCTCGTGCCATATTCCAAGCATGAATGTTGGAACACATAAAACAAATCAATTAAAAACATCTAGGGCTTCCAGAGGCCAAACTGCCTCAACCCTCAACCAATGATTCCACCTCATGGTTAGAAATCACTAACTATCACTAGATTGGCCTCTACTCAAGTTGTCTAGGGTTCTAGAGTGTTTGTTCCAACTATGGCTTCCAGGACTAGTAAGTTAACCCACAATTGTTGTTGAGCTTCCAGAACGTTTTTCCAACCACGACTTCCAAGACTAGTATCTCAACCCACCGAGGGCTTATAGAGTGTTCGTACAACCAAGGCTTCTAAGACTAGTAACTCAACCCAACCTATTATAGGTGTTCTAGAGTATTTGTCCAACCAAGGCTTCCAGGAACTACTACCTCAACCCAGAGCCAAAGGCATAAGAAAACCAACTAGAAAAAAAAAAGTAAAACCCACAACATAATGACTATCTAGGAAATGGCAAGGCTATGAAATTCCACTATCAATCCAGGAAACCCTCCATACCAATAATGGATCATAAACAAGAAACCACAGGCATATGACATGCATACAAGCTAGTGAGGAAAAATTACATGCAACTCAATAACTACAAGCAAAAATTGTTGTAGATGTTGATCGCAATGTCCTCTTGCGCTTTCCTTCTCTTCCTTTTCCTCCTTGCTCCAAAACTTCAAGTATGCCACACTCCTCCATGAGTGATCCAAGAAAACTCCAGGTGTCCAACAATATGAGAGAAAGAGAGATAATAGAGAGAGATCTCAACAATTGAACTAACAAAATCTGGCCCACTGATCCTCAAAAGCCTTTTTATTAATGAGGCCTCTAATTTCTTCAATTTTACATTATTTCCTTCATTTTCCTCCTCACATGCAATGTGTGACCTTTCACCTTCCTTTTCACCCAATTTCCATATTTTCCTTCAATTTCCTCCTCACCTGCAATCTGTGACCTTTCACTTTCCTTTTCTCCTAATTTCCATTATTTTCATAAATAAAATTCCAATTAATTCCTCATGCCTTTCCAAACCCTTAGCCATTTCCTTTGCCAATTTCCTTAGCCATAATAAACCGAAATGAACACCCACTAAGATGTTTTGCCTACCATTCATCTTGGAATACGTGTTCCATGACCATGGTCTTATATTTTTTTTACTTGAATTTTTAAGCACGGTTGTTACAGGACCCTCCCCGTTGGGGGAACAACATCCTCAGTGTTCAATGACACCTACAACCAATAATATTGTTGAAAGAAAAACATACTTCCCATGGAGCTTTATAACACAACCCATTGTAGTATTCATAAAAACCACAGCTGAAAACATGACAAGGATACCACTTACTGGAGCTTTATAACACAACTCACTACGATATTTACAATAATAACCACATATACACTAATACACATTTTGTTCAACCAACAAATAATCATATCGTCTTTGGAGCTTTATAAATCTAGCTCATACACGATTTACAATGATATACAACTGGTTTTCTCAAAACACAACATCATAAATTAAAATCATAAACCATAATCATGTATCATTTGTAACAATCATAAGTCAAAATCATAGATCTCGTGCATAATAAACTGAAATCAAATATTTATGCTTATCCTTCAATTGGTCCTTCGCTTCTACCCTTATCCTTTCCTTACACACACCAGATTGGTTGCCACACCCGACAAGCGCCTATTTCCTTTACTTCTCTTCAATCACATACACATACACATAGTGCACATTACAATACATACATCCAAACATGGCATACAACACAACACATACACTTACACCCAGTGTATAACACAATATGTACATGTACACAGAGTATAAACACAGAGTACAACATAAATAATACACTTGTCATGATGCCATTACTACACAATGCACATATGTATTATCGCATGTACACAATGTTAGTTCCAGCCTTCGCAGCCTGTCACCAGGGATCAACATGAGCTCTTACTATGTCTGGTTTTGTTAGATGTTTTGCACATGATTTTCAGCACAAAAAATGTCACAAGTGTTTTCATCAGAAGGAGCTCGGAAAAATATTTCCAACGGTATATCACACTCCCGTAACCCGTTCCTGGATTAGAAAAAATGAATGAGTGATTCTTGGTTATGCATGTTTCGAGGTCAGTTGTTGCACACAATGACAAGTTTAGTACAAAATCAGTTTCTGAACTAATGGTAAGGAATTTTTGAAAAGTGAAAGAGGTGTTTGTTCACCACATACTAAATAAAAAAAAACCTCCTTCATTTTATGCACAGGTGTTACTATGTGGGAGATATACAATGATATTTGGAGCCTACGGTAAAATAAAGCAAACTTTTCATATTTTCTACTGTTTTAGTCATTTTAGTGCAGAGCCATTTTACAACAGATGGAAAGTAATTTTTCAAATCCCAAGGAGGTTTTCGTTAAGAACGAGCCATATAACAAAAAACTCTTTCATTTTATTCACAAGTTTCATGGATTGGGATATGTGACTAGATCTTTACAGCTCATTTTCACAGAATTAAAGTTTTAATGACTTTTTGTTTTAGAGATGATTTTGTGGAATAGATTGCGAGCTACTGGAAACGAATTTCCCAAATTTGAGAGATGTTTTTCACTAGCACGACCTTATCTACAAAAATTTATTTCAGTTTTGTAACATGTGTTATCGTTTGGGAGATATGAGTTCATCTTCAGCACCTATTTTCATAAATTCGGCCCAAATTTAATGTAACTAATTCTATTTTGAAGAAAATGGTTGAGCTCAATCCCTTAGTACAAGGATGAGAAAATTTATATATTTATGAAGTTCATAGTGTATAGGTTGGATTTTGGAGAGGTTGGACTCTCGGGAATAGCTTGACACTCTATTGTACATATTGTATCTGCATTTTTGGCAAAGGAAAGACCAGGGTTTTGCAGCACTATTTCGGATTCATGTGGCTTTATGTGTTGATGGTGTGTTTCTTTCAGTATTTGTAAGTTGTTTATGTGTATCGCTTTCCTTCTCTTATCTTCTGAAATTGAACAAATGAAGTGTTAAGGTAGAATCCATAATTTTCTATGCTCTGCCTTTAAGTTTGTTTGATTTTCCATGTTTTCATCTGTTTATGGAGAATCCTTGAAAGTTTCTTGCTCTCCTTAACCTATCACCAGTATGATCTATCCATTCATTCTCTTTAAAGGCATCAAAACAATCGCTTATCTTGCCCCAAGTGGACCTCTGCAAAAAACTGTGCCTCATCCCCGCACCCAAAATTGTCTTTCCCTTGAATTCAACAAAACTTCAAAAAATCAATTTCAAATTCCTTGTACTTCATACCTAGCCTAAAATTAGTTATCAAATTAGTCATCTCGATCTCATCGATTACCTTTTGCCGAGATTGACTCGGAGAGATCCCTCTCCTGTCCTCGTAGGGCTAGCTACGAGGCTGAGTGTGGTTTGATGTAGCCTTGAGTTTTACTTTATTTCAACCTAAGGTAAATTTGAGCGCTAACACACAACACAACGTGTATAACATGCATACTATACCACATGTGCAATAGTACCACATGTACAAAATCTACACAGTACCCCTTGTACACAACACTGCCTACACAAGATGTACACAACCTACACAAGATGTACACAACACCACATGTACACGACACCATTTGCACAACGTGTACACAATGCCACATGTACATCGCACCACTTGTACAATGTGTACACAATACCATATATACACAACATCACATGCGTGACATGTATACGACATCACATGTACACAACACCACATGCATGACATTTACCCAACACCACCCACACACAGCACCACATGTTCAACATGTACACAACACCACATGCATGACATTTACACAACACCACCCTCATAAAGCACCACATGTACAACATGTATACAACACCACATGCACACATCACCACATGTACAATCATGCACACAACACCACATGTACATAGAACCACATACAACATGCACACAACACCATATGTACATAACAATGCATATACAACATGTACATAGCACCATATGTACACAACATTGCATATCCAACATACACATAACACCATATGCACACAACACACATATACATTATGCGCATAGTACAATATGTACACATGACTGCATATCCAACATGTACATAGCACCATCTATACCCAGCACTGTATATGCAATATACAAACAATGCAATATATACAACATACACTCAACACCATAGGTGAAATCACTGAACATACAATATGAATAATAGTAGAACAACACATCCAAAACCACATTGTCTCTACCAAACAACCCTACTTCTAGTGTCTTATCCATGTTTGCCCCATAATGTTGCAAAGCACACTGATTTCATCTCACTGATATATCCCTCAACATAGCCTGCCAATAACATAAACATAAACATAGTATAAAAACATAATATAAACTCATATCCACATGATACTGACCTCATAAATTTTTCAAGTCTACTCTTCCCACTTGATTCCCCATAAGACCAAGAGAATCTTCATGCCATTCACCTGCATAATAAATCATTCCTCCACAAGAATGATCCCTAACAACTCTGTCAGATAATGACATACATACACACATATATACGTATAAACATTAGCATTAAACAACCATGATCCATGATGACCCTATTAGACAATGACATACATACATACATGTATACATATATAGACATTAGCCTAATCATGGTCACAACATAATTACCAAATACTATAAGGTCAAGGTTAAGAGAATTTCCTTTATTTGTGCAACACATGCACAACTGATCCAGGTGGATATTGGTGGCCACCCACCTATTCCACTTGGACCCCAACCACTATTTCTTTCAGTTTTTCATTTTCCTTAATTGTAGCACAATTTACTATTTTTGATAGTTTTTTGGGTCTTGAACTTCTGAATCCATTTCGAGGCCCTACACAACGTTTTTTTGGGAAAAAAAGGGAAACATGAGTCTTTGGCTCATGTTTGCATTCAAAAGTTGTAATCCTTAGATATATGTTTCTAACAAGGTATTATGCGCTTCAAACGAAGATCGTATGCCAAAGTTACAACCCAAGGAAGTTGATGTAACAATTTACCCAAATAGAGCCCATAGTTTTGGTGCTTCATTTCCTAGGTTTAGGTTGTTGGATGTTTAAGTTTTTCCATTGTTTCTCAATAATAAATAGGCCTTTGAGCCTCATTGTAGCACAGTTCAGAGGCATCTAGCCACCACATCTCTTCTTAGAGATAAGCCACCATTTTTTGAGCTAGTTTATTTTCATTTTGTATGTAAGCATATATTATTTTTGTGATATTAATGAAACAAAGTTTTATTTCGGTTGCATCTCTGTGTTTATGTTTATATTTGCATTTTTTTGCGTTCTTGCATACGTCTAGATCAGTGGAATCAAAGTGGGTCTTCTCTTTCTATGTTTTTCTTTGCATGTCCCCAACGAGGTTGGGGTATAATGAGTTAGGGATCGAACTGGTTGAACCTTTGCAAGACTAGCCTTGCAAAACCTGACGACCTCCCGTGGTGGAAGAAAATAAAAATGAGGGAGTAGGAGATCATTTCAAAATATTACTCGAAGAAACCCTCGAGTGATAGAGGAACGCGGTGATGGAAAACTTTTCCTAGATCCTTTAATAGATTCCCACAGGCAACACACCTTCATCTAGTAGCCACTCTGGAGGCACCACTCCCTTCAAGGTACATGTCAACTTCGATATTCCCATATTTGAAGGCTAGATAGATGCAAACACCATAGATGGATGGTTAAATCTGTTGGAAGGGTATTTTTTGGTTCATGATTTTTCCAATAGGGAAAAGATCACTTTTTCACTCCTCAAGGTTACTCCCCATGTCAAGGACTACTGGGAAAACCACTCTGATTAGATGGACGAGAGGGAAATCTCACTATTTTCATCTGCACCCACTGGGAACTATTTTTGAGATGCCATCAAATAGTAGTATTACCCTATTGGTAACTATGAAGATAAGTACAGAAATTGGACGACACTATGGCAGGAAAGGGACCAAGACATGCCTAAGTTCACAAATATTTTTCATACCCTTCGCATGAAGTTAGGTGTCAAGGATTCCGAACGGCATGTGGTACTCAAGTACCATGATTATCTGCACAAATACATCCAAGATGATATGGAGTTCCTAGAAATCTCCTCACTTGGCGCCACCTATCAATACACTATCAAGATTGAGCATAAGTTTAAACATAAGAAGCGAGACTTTGGATATACAAATCTTAAGCAAGAGAAAGGTGCCCCCAAACTGTAGAATAAAGGACAAAGCCAAGGCAAGGTGACCTAGGACAACCCATCAAAGATGCAAGAAAAGAAAAAAACCATGAAGACAAAGAAGTACATAAGAAAGTGGTGTGAGTTCCATAAGGGACCCACTCACAACACAAGTGAGTGTTGAGCCAAGAAGTCACTAGTGGCTAAGCTGAAGGATTCAAGATTAGATGGATGTTCTGACTCTAAGTCAAAACTTGACAAGTGGAATAACAAATGGAAGAAGATTATTGATGCACAGCCTAGCGCCACTGTTGCCACCACCAAGATCTAGAAGATTGAGCCCGAAGATCCAGAGGAGGGGGAGAGTCTCTGTTATGAAACCAGATCAAGAAAAAGATAGAAAAGACAGATCAACGCCTTAGGGTTCAGCCTCTTTGAGGGGGAAACCTCCTTTACATTACATAAATGAACAATTATTGGGTGATTCAAATGACAAAACCTCCTTTCTATATATAGAAGTCTAAGGAGTCACAATATAACACAACCGACCTAAAAATAATAATACAAAGCCACAAAAATAACAATAGAGGGATTCTATGGGGCACAGTAATAACAATATGGGGGCAATAGGGGAACAACAATATTAATAAGGGGTACAACTACCATAGTAATGGGGTAATCACTAGTATTATAGGGACCCAACATGCCCCCTCCTTCAAAAGAAGTATTGTCCTCAACGCTTGAGTAGTTCTGGATACTTCTGTATAAAATTCTCATCCTCCCATGTGGAATCTTCCGCAAATAAGTTCTTCCACTTGATAAGATACTCCGAAATTGATCAATTTCGTAGC
>APFE030114899.1:48134-91464 GCA_000404065.3 Pinus taeda | reverse complement strand
TTCATAGGTATGAAGCCATTACAACAATATTTATCAAGCCATTATAACTCATCATTCACTAGCGGAAATTTGAATCTCAGTGAGAAATATAAGAACAATTCTGCCCAACAACCTAAAATAATTTCGATTGACATATTTATTCATATATGATATTTTTTATTAAAAAAGAATTGAATAGAAAATTATATTTATTTCATCATTAATCTTATTTATTCTAAAATGATGTAATGTGATTAAATGGTATAAATATAAATTTCATAAATCAAACTAATTATGTTAAAAGTAGCAATGTGGTTTGTATTTTAATAGGAAATTAATATTTGATAATTAATTAATATAATATATTATATATATATATAATATAATATTATAATTATTATATAATATAAAGTTATATAAGCAAATATTTAAAATTTGATTTATTTATTATTTATTTAAAAATAATATATATGTAATTGGATTATGTGGGTGGATTGCGAATGGTTGTTATCTTCCCCTGTTAAGTTTTAAATCGTCATGAATGTCATGATGATTTTGTTGTTATTGTTCGTGACTATTAAATATTGTTGTATTAACTTTAAGCTTTGTAAAACTCTTTAAGTGTGTCTACAGTAAAATTGACTGATACCAACAACTTCACTCTAACCCGAGCTTAAAAAAAAAATTAATTTTTTTCTTTAAAAAATAATAATATATAATATAAATATAATTAATATAACTTACATGTAATTTAAAATTTAAAAATTTTGGTATTAAAAATTAACAATTCTATCAACACTAACTTCTTTGTCAATGAGTCAATATGATGAGAATATAAATAAATAAATAAATATAGAGTGGATGTTGTAAGGTCCCCATAGCGTCCCTTGAGTTAAGGCACTTCAAGGACTTTGGACATCTTGCCTTGTCCTATAGTGACTTGAGGGCGCATCCCGAGGGCCCTATGGATGTGGACATGTTTTAGATTATGTATTGATCGGCTCTACGCATTCGAAATAAAGGTAATCATAATTAAATTTGAGTTGACGAGGATCCTACGTCATTGAGGATTAAGTTATTATTATAGTAGTTGTATACAAGTAATAATATTCATTTCAATATTTTGAGTTGACGAGGATCCTACGTCATTGAGGATTTAGTTTTATTATAGTAATAATATCTATTTTATATATTGAAAGGAGCTTTTAGAGGATATATGAGATGATATAAAATTAAAGATAATTATTAATAATGAATTTGTTAAAAAAAAATTAAATTCTAGTGAAATAAAGTTATTGGATTAATAAATTTAGAAAAAAAATTGATTGAAATTATATATTAAAGATAGTTTTGGCATTCTAGATGTTAAAGAAAAGTTATTTTATGTGTAGTTGGCCGTGTATATTGCAACCAATTCCTTTCTTTGATTGCTATTAGTTTGTAGTTGACTTAAAAAAACAGTATCTTTTTTCATGATTTAACATTATATATTTAATTTAATTATTATTATTATTTGTAATGTGATTGGTTTGACTATTATTTTGTAATGGTTTCAAGTGCGTATATTATAAGGAAAATACTTTCTAGTGGAGGTTGTAATGGAGGTTTTTAATGTTGTAAATTGGCGAAAATTTGTAAAAGAAAAGATCCGCTAAAACATATGTTTGTGATAGCAGATGTTTTAGTGGAAATTATAATGGAACTTCATCATAATTGAAAAAATCTGGACAACAAAAAAAAAACATCTGCTAAAACATCTATTTGTGATAGCAGATGTTTTAGTGGAAATTATCATGGAACTTCATCACAATTGAAAAAATCTAGCAACGATTTTTATTTTTTATTTAATATTATTATTTATTATTATTATATTTTTTTGTAGCATTGGTGCGCTACATCTATAAATGCATTGGGAAACATACATAGCTAAAAGCATCGATACATTTATTGCAAAGAACCCTTGAAATTCATACTGCCTTGAATTAATTTGTTATATTATCATATTTCACATTTCTTCATTATAATATTTAATCATCCATTTATTTAATCAATGGTGTAACATTTCACAGTGACATTCGATAACACAATAGAATAAATTAAAATGTATTTTATTATATGTCAATAAGAGACTCTTTGTCATACAAAATGAGATTGTTATTGATAACCTCTTGTCTTTAAATTGGGACATTATGTCCATTACATTAAAGAAAATGTCTAATTTTCATAGACAATTATTTCAAAAAATAGAACAGGTTGAATTGATATCCATAGATCATCATTCTTCGTTAGAACCGCTATCATTACTCAAGCTACTTCCATGACTTGGGTTATTTAGAGGAATGTTTTGTTGATTGCATTGATTTTTTCATCTTTTTGATCTTGTTCCATCTACAAACATAAAAATAAAGTGTAATGAGTGTATCTACATCAGTGAGAATAATGAAAATTGAAATAAATAATATACATTAATGTAAATCGAATAGAAATGCACCATAGCAAGAAGTGACTTATAAACTGTGCACATGGTTTCAAAACCAAGTCTCATGCCTTGTTGCAACAAGTCTTTTGCTAGCGTAGTTTCTATACTTTGTTTCTTGCATGTTTTAAACCACATTATAAATCATAATTAATATAAATGTTTTTTTTGTTCTATTAATTATAAATTGAGGGAAGTAAAACAACATATATACTTACAAATTCCACAATTAATTTTTGATATGCCAACATATACCCACAACCCATATTTAACACAATGTCAATTAATTCGTCCGATGACTCTTCTTTGTATGATAGCACCTATTTGAAGACATCCATGGATGGTTGCTGTAAAACAAATTTAAAATATACAAAAATGAAACCTTGAGTTGTTATAAGGAAATATTAACAATTACTCACAAACTTTGATGTCAACCATTTTTTCCTTGTCATCCTATTTTATGTGCTGAATGAGCTCCATTTTGTTTTCTTTTGTGCAAAAAAAATTTGAAAATTAATATTTAATGCTAAACTATTTTTTTATATGTACAAATTCAATAATTATTACATCCATTTGAAGAATGTTGTTGTTGAGATGGTCCATCTTGTGATGCAGTGATGTCTATTTCTTTTACCATCTCCTTGTACATTTTTTTGGACATTCCTACTGGCATGTTTTACATATCAGCTCATTGACCATTTGAGATTTTCATAATCTTTTTGAAAAAAGTAATAAACTATTTTTGTATTGATACATGAAAAATAAATATAACAAAATTGATATTAGTAAATGAATGGTTTGTAGTATTATATACGTATACTTCTAGAAAATCATTTTAATTAGGAATATTACCTTTTGAATGATTTTTGTTATGGTTGCATGTTTTCCTATGCAAATCTGACATGTTCATTGACCATTGCTCAGAAAACACTTCCTGTAGTTTAGATATAATTTGGTTTAAAATGATTGGATTATTTATTTATTTATTTTTTATTTATTTATTTATTTATTTTTTTGTATTGTAAGTCAAAAGTATGTTTATACGTTCGTTTCACTAGATCCCTCATAGTTTTGTAAAAAATAAATCTAGTTGAAAATGCAACAAGAAAAGCCTAATTTAATTTTGTCTTTGAATTAAATTAGGAATAAAATGTAATTCCACATCACAAGAAAACTTGTATGAGTTAATTAAGTTAAATTGGCTTAGTTGGATCAGTTAATTCGAGTTAAGGGTCTAACTAGAGTCATGTAGAGTGTCTCTTACATTATAGGAGCCCTGGTTGAGTTTATTTTTAGTTGTAATTAATTAATTCAGTTTAATTGAGTTAAAGTTAGTTAAATTGGTTCCAATTGATGGAGGAACTAGTAGGAGGTCAAATAGTGGAGTGCTACTTCATGTGTTCAACTAGTTCACTGATGATTCACTCATAAATAACTCATGCATGTCAGATATGAGAGTTACCTAGTTGAGATTGGAATTCAGGGACAATGTACTATCAGTTGTATAATTATTTGAATTGTACAGGTGGTGCATGTAGTCATAGGAAGGCCTATGAGGATTGCGCAATTCTAATTGAGGAATTTCCCTAATTAATAGGGGGCTAATTCCTAAGGAAACAACACAAGGAAATATGGACTTGGGAAAGAAGAAAATTGGCTAAGTATTAGCCTAGGCTTGTCCAAGAAGCTATGAGATAGAGAGAGATAGTGCAGAGGTTGCTCGGGCTTGAGCAAAGCATTGTAATCTTCTCATATTTTCTAACTAAAACAATATACAAATAGCAGGGTTTTTTTTAATGTCGTTTTCCCCAGGAAATCATTGTGTAATGCGTTGATTGAATTCTTTCTCTTGTATGCTTCGTGATTCCACGATCATTTAATTGTTTCCACTGACGACTAGAGTAGATTCAAGTCTATTGTTTTAGTAAATTAAAATTAGCAGTTTGAATTTACAAGGAATTTCTACAATTTCCCCTTTCATTAACTCTAAAACCACTCTAGATGAGCTAAGGACCAATTTATCGTCATTTATATGTTCTATAATTTTTCTTTTCCTAGAACGACCTTGATATTTTCTTTTGTTGTTGCTCCATGTAGAACATTAAACATATATGAATTGATAGATTGTTTGAAACATGTTATCTAATATTCTTAAGTATATTATTAATGACAATTAAAAAAAAACTCATATTTAATAGTATTTTTCATTCACTTATTTGCAAATTTTCTATTAGGCTTTTACGCTCTTTTGCACTTAGATTAGAAAAAATCTTATCAACCTTCTTCATTTTGTGGCTCTGCATGACACACACTAACCAATACATATTAGTTAAACTAACATATAGTTCAAACATATTAATTTTGTAAAGAATTTACAAAGAACTTGCATTCTCTATTTTTTTCGATGTGCTATCATTGTGTTTGTCAATATTTTTTTTCCCTGACACCTTCTCAAACATTTTTTTATTATCAATAAATAACATGTACCATTCAATACAAAAGTCATTAAATATATTTTATACATAAATCAAATATTTTTCAGCCAAAAAGAGCTCTAGTAACCAGTGCAATTATTTGAACCAAATGCCTAGGTGCATTTAATCTATTAAATGCACCAGATGTTTAATTGTTTAGCATTGACAACGAAAAATAATTTTCTAAAATAAATTTAAATTTTGACAGTGCAATTTGTGACAATAAAAGCACTGCCATCGCAGTGAAAAAAACAAACACATAGAAAATTAATACAAGTCACTTAACGATTGATCTATTATGAAAACTTAAAAGTGATGGGAAAATTTGCAAGTAAATTTTTATGTCTTTTAGGAAATCGGTCACTTTGCAAAAGTACATAAAATAATGGTTTTAAAACTTAGTTAACATCATAGAAACAAAGACAAATACACCATATCAGAAACACAAGACAACAAAATGATAAAGGAGTTTGCCCCTCTCCTCGGCTACATCTCCTAGTCCAACTTCCAAAGTCAGGAATCTTTCATTAAGTGCTCAAATTTGTGTTTACACGGATTTATAAATCTAAAAATTATGTCTCCAATGGCTCTAGACAGTAAAAGAAACCCTAGTTGGGCTCAATTTGGCCAAAAAGTTAAGAATTTATGTTCTAGAGAAGTTTGTCTGCTAATTGCTCTCTCCTGCTAACTGTCCTACAAATTGCGCCTTTTTGGGCTTGGCGTTAACGAGATTCCCGTTGGTTTGGGTGCATTTTATCGAACAATTTAAATGCCCTTCGACCCCATAATTCTAAAAATCACGACCATATGGAGCCCATATGCCCTTGACCTGGGCTCATACCTTAGCTCCCGAGTTTTCACACTGTCATCAAACGCTCCGCCCTGCCCACCTCAGGTTGTATGGAACATCCGTTGACCTGGGGCCAAGGCTAAGCCCAAGCCCTCGACCCTTTTCTTGCGGTCTCATGGGCAGTAAGGTGATCAGGGACCAAGGCTTAGCCTCGACTCTGTCCCCAAACCATTAAATGTCGAAAAATTAAATATATTTTCGCCACTATGTATGTTAAGTTCCATCCCGCAGTATAGCGGTAAGGCATTGTATTGTTGGTTCAAAAGTCTTGTGTTCGAATCCGTTCGGGCCTCCAACCGACCCATGCCAAATTTTGCATTGTGCGGGGGTGCCACGTGGCAACCCACCATTGGTCCAATTAAAAATTGCAACCACCAATAAATGTACCCAAAAAATCAACCAATCACGTGAGGCAACTTGCTAGCTTGCCTTTGGCCCACGAGGTACAATCAAATTTCTCAGTCATCCTACCTAGTTAGCGTATAGATTGCCCAGTCAACAGTCCTACACCCATTCTGTAATTTTTTTCCCTGTTTGGGAAAATGACCAAAACGCGATATCGAGAGCATATGATATCGGTTTTGAGCGCTTCATGTTTCGTTGGATTCAGGTCATCAACATCTATGCTTTGGCACCAATTTCGAGCACTTTTGAACACATGAATTTTAAGCACTTTATTGATCCCTTGGATCAATAGTGATATTTGGCAAAATCGAGTCGATGCGTTATATTACATTGAACGCACAGATAAACAAACCGTGTTTTGTAAAAACAATGCTGATAGGATTAGGTGCAATAAAAGCACCACCAACACCGAAGCACTAGTTTACACATAGCACATCTTGAAACAAACATTGTTTAAAAAAAAAGGACCATGCATTTAATTGTTGAGAATCGTTAGCGAAATTTATTTATTTATTTATTTATTTTTTAATTATAACAATGCTATTTGGCAGAGATGCATCAGTCCGTTATATTACACCAGGAGCACAGATAAATACACTGGACACAACCAATAGTGCTATAATATATTGGTGCGTTCTATTACATAAGACACACTAGTGCGTTATATTACATTAGTGCACCACGGAATATAATTCTTTTTTTTTTTAAACGAACAGGGCCAACAAGGTTTGGATCTACTTCAAGAAGTGATCCCGCTATTTTACATGTCAAATACTTTACATATAGTAAGTACACAAACCCATTAAATCTAAAATTTCTAAAATGAAAAACCTTAATTGTGGAGTGGTAAAGGGAGTTAAACCCTAAAGTGAAATTTTGCAGTCACATAAGCAAGAAGAAGAAAGGGTTTAAGGTAAATATTGATTCTTTTGTTTTTTTATTTTTTTTTGAATTTTAATTAAATTTATATAGGAACAGAGATCGTAAAAAAATTTACTAGTAAAATCAATAGTAATTTTTTAATTATGTAGTTTTTTTTTTTGAATTGTGAATAAATCTAACAAAATTTGTAAAAATATTTGACAATAAAACTTAAATTTTTTGTTATCTAGGGTTTTGAGTGAATCACCATACCTTTCAAATTTTGATATTTCTGCGGTTCTAAAATATTTTGTTGCTCAACACTGCTCCTAGTATGTCTCTCTTGCAAATGACCTCTCTTTTAATTAACACCTAACAAAAATTGTAAAAAAAATTATTAGTAAAACAAACAATAAAATTTAACATTTTTGCTATGTAGGGTTTTGATTGAATCACCATAACTTTCAGCTTCTGATCTTCTGAATAGTTTTTCTGCTCCAAAGCATTATGTTGTTGCACAATGTTCCTAGTATGTCTCTCTCGCAAATCACTTCCTTGAAATTTTGGGAAAAATAATGAAATGATGAATAGCTTTTTATTATTTAAAAGACTATGAAATTATATTTCGAAAAATCAATTCCCATCGTTTTTGAATTTAAAAAAGCAATAAAAAATTGTGTTTTTGTTTGTTTGTTTTTTTATCTGAACATCGATGCGTTCAATAGTAAAGTGCATTGGTGCGTTCACAAGAAAAGTACAATGAAATTGTCCAGGTGCCAAATTTTTTCAATGCACCGACACGATACAAATTTTTTTTTTTGAAATACTGAAACAATGCGATCAATTTTTTTTTAACGTAGCAATGCGGTTTGTATTTAAATGCATGAGTGATGTAATTGTTATAAGAGCACCGAGATGGTTGAAGTTATTTTTATTTTCTAAATTCTGAAAACAGGTGCATACCTGTGGTTTTTGTTTTTGTTTTGTTTGTTTTTTATCGCACATGTGCATTTTCGTACAAGAGCACTGATATGATAAGGTATTTTATATTTTTCAGAATGCTGGAAACAATGCATGTATTACTTGAAAGCCTTGGTGTTGTTATGATTTAAACACATCGTTATGGTTTGTTCTGATAAGCGCATAAGTAGGGTTTAAAAGTTATATGAAATTTTATTTTCACATAAAATGGCATATTAATCTCTAATTATCTTTTAGGACACATCCACATCAATTATAATAGTCCATAGTATAGATTTTCTGCTTAAAGTCGCCTTATTCTCCAAAAATGGTTTGAAAACTATATTGAAATTCAAATTGTGGTTATACGGTTCACAAGATTAATTTTAGATATACACACAAAATTTTATTTTTGTTTTTTTCTCAAATGCAGGGAAAAAATCTCAATAATATCAAATGGCCAATCTTCAAATTCCAGCTCATCTCACATTGTTGATCAAAGTCATTCACAAAGTTCTCCCTTTCCATCTCCAGTAAGTTAATATTTTATTTATATTTCGATTATCTAATTGATTTTTTTTATTCCATGTCAATTTAAATTTAGAATTGAGTTCAGATGCAAAAAATATTCTTCCATTTCAAAAACGTTGGAAGCTATTATCTAGAACAACATATTGCAAACAATTGGTAGATGAAAATGGATGACCTCTTCACCTTGCCAATTGGAACATGGCATCTTCTAGCTGCAATCCTAGATCAATGATGGTAATAACTGTTTGGTATAATGTAATTTCAACAAACCAATTGCATTGATGTGCTTACTAATATCATTGATATTTTACTAAGATGTTGAATATTTTTAAAACTAGGATTTTAGTGATGATGAGAGACCCACCTACCGTCTTTTGGTGCACCCCACTACACTGTCGACTCGAGAGAAAGCTACATTAAGAGTAAGACTCAGAGAGGAAGCATACAAAGAATGGTTGAATCAACTATGTATTCAATTCCCACTACGTCCAGATTCACTAATTAGGAATGATTACAACAATAGTAGTTCTTCATCACAAGTCTGCACTATCTCTATCTATCTCATAGCTTCTTGGACAAGCCTAGGCTAATACTTAGCCAATTTTCTTCTTTCCCAAGTCCATATTTCCTTGTGTTGTTTCCTTAGGAATTAGCCCCCTATTAATTAGGGAAATTCCTCAATTAGAAATAATTTTTAAATTAATTAGTTGGAGAAATTCAAGTTAGAAGTCTTTCTGAAGTCATGCAAGAGTTATCTCTTAAATTAAGGAGATAAGATTGAGTTATATTTGAGCTATATTCCAATTTAATTTGTCCTTGAATTAAATTGTGAATTAAAATCGAATTCAATCTTAATAACTACTTGGAAATAATTAATTAATTAACTTTAAATTAATTAGTTGGAGAAATTCAAGTTAGAAGTCTTTCTGAAGTCATGCAAGAGTTATCCCTTAAATTAAGGAGATAAGATTGAGTTATATTTGAGTTGTAATTAGTTAACTCAGTTTACTGAGTTAATTCCAGTTAAATTAGTTCCAAACTGTTTGAGGAACTAATAGTGAGTTAATAATCAGTTGATGCATTAATGCACTCAACTAGTGCTACTCCAGTTAAATGAAGATTCCCTCATCACAAACTCATGCATGTCTATTTTGAGAAAGACCCAGTTGAGATAAATGTTCAAGGCCAGTGTACTATCAGTTGCATGTGTTTTATCATGGAGAAAACTCATGATGTAGTCAAGGATAAATCCTTGAGGATTGCACAGTTTTGAAGTAGGGTTTTCCACTTGGTAACTGGGAATCATCCACAAAGAACAACACAAGGAAATAGGAGCTTGGAGGGCAGAGAGGAAGGATGGAGAAAAGCCAAGATTGCCTGTGAGCATATGTGAGGATTGTACTGAGAGCTAGCTAGCTGTGAGAGCTAAGGCTTTGTATAATTCCTATGTATTTCCACCATGTATGATAATACAACAGTGTGGGGTTTTTAACTGAGACTTTCCCCAAAGTATTTTCATGTGTATTGTGCCATTGATTCTTCTTCTTCTGGTTATATTGTTCAGCTCGATCTTTAAGCTTCCGCAAATTGATAGTAGAAGTAGGTTATAATATTCTGCTTTGATTTATATTGCATTATCGGGTTAACCTACCATCAAATTTTCCACACTCAAGAAATAAAACCCTCATACAATTGTTAATCCTATTCTAGCAAATTTGCCCAATAGAAGGAAGGCCTTCATACCCGCATGTTTTGCGATGGGGAAACCCGGGTCTTCTAAGGGTCTGGCACTCACGCCCATCCTCCAGTGGGTCAAAACCCTACGTCAAACACTGTAATAAGATTTACAACAGGAATACGAAGAAAAATGGTTGAATAACTTAGATAATATAAGCAGGATAAACCTTGACCACTTATCAGCATACCCAGGAAAAGAAGGTGTAACAGTGGTTCTCAGTGACATAAGCTCCGGGTACTACTGTAGATGCAATGCCTGAAGAAAAGATGAGTTAATGTTAATACCTTCAACCAAGAATCATATGTAAAATTGTTAATTTAGAGAATGAACTTAACCAGAAAAGAAACAGTCGATGTAACCCTTGTTTAATATGTTACTTGAAGAGAACAAATGACCTTGGGACGTCAACGTGCAACTCCCAGGCGAAGCAGTCAATAAGTTGGAACTCCGGGCAGGCCCTCCGCGACACGTAGCAAATGAAGAAGAGATGGCCTGAGTGAGGTTATCATAGAACTTACCAGGATTTTCCCAGGCTACAGCTCCAAGAGCCACACCAAGCAAAATGATTGCAGAATAGAGACAAGGCGCCAAATCGTAAGGGTCGACCCTTGAGATCTGGTGAAGCATCGAACTCAATGCCTCCATCGAACGGTAGCTCCGACAACAGATGGCACGCGATTAGGATGAGACATGACAGCTGGCGGCCATCCAACCGTGGACCAACTAGACATGGTCGAGGATTGTCAATGCAATGTTGTGTTTAATTTGATTTAATAACTAGAACTTTAATTTCCATGTACAACCCCGTTAGCAATTTAATTAAACGGGTGATATAAACTTTAGTGAGTACAACCGTAATCCATGGCATGGGTGTCTCCTGTACTTCCGTAATTATGTTTTGCACTTTAATCAATTATAATACAGAAGTTTAGTTATATTTAATCCTTGAGTCATGGTAAATTTTTTTTTTTAGATGGTTACTATGCATTATAATGTTTTTACGAATAGGTCTTACACAACCATAGTGATATAAAACTCCTACTACGAGTGTAAGTCATGGGCCATTCAATTCAGAGTTCATACAAAATTATTTGAGATGCTTATGCAATCATTTTTGACCCTAACAAGAGTAGTCCATTCTAGTTCATTGCTAGATATAGAATTTCATTCACAAACTTTCAGGTATCGAGAGTAAAATCTTCATGGCACCTTTGAAAAAGCAAGGGGATAATGTTAGGTTGGAACTTGGTTAAGAAACCATAGAACCCTTGAATTAAACAAAGGAGGCCACAATGTCGGGTCTTACTTGCAACGGGCAGAGACAAACAAACACAAAGAAGATCGTTATGGTAAATAATTGTGGGTTATATTCTATTAAAATAGTCATACATGTCAACAACAGGGAAATCAGGAGTCAAACCCTAACCTGAGTTTAGGCCCAAAGGTGCTTTGCTAGAGACTCTTGTCCATGAAGACATAAAACAAAAGTGTTATGTGAAAGAAATAGAAATCCTGGAATTTTCGGACTATAATGACCAAAGACATCAAACATCTTCTTACTTGGGCAAGGCTGTCAACAAAAATTAGGCCCATGACTTCTTAAGTAGAAGAGGCCCTCCCCAAATTCCCAATGGCACGGTTGAGAGCCAATCGAGAGCCTAACAACCATAAAACAAAAGAAACAAATTTATTTACACCTTCGCAATCAATAAATGTATAAGGTAGAAAGAATAATTAAAAGGTCACCTCTCCTAACGAATTGCTAGTACTCAAGGAGAAGGAGGCAATACAGTAGGGGCACAACGCTTCTTAAAAAAAACGAGTACCTGCACGTAGGCTTAAACAACAGAGGTTTCAACCAATACTTATATAACACTCACAAGAGGTGAATGGCTAACTAACTTACATGCACATAATTTCTACCGATAGGCAACAAATGTTTAATACAGGAACCCTTACCTCTGGCAACAGTAGCTAAGTGGAACAACATAATCCACTCATGATAAACCAGTCTAGTAACTAGCAACAAATAAAATCAGCGAATTTGTATGAGAGTTGCAGAGCCTCACCAGAGCAAGAGCGAAGTGACATGAGATCAGTTTGGGCACGATGGAGGAGGGTTAGTTACATAAACTAACCCAAACCATCCCCACTGTCGAGGGATATCTTGATATGGATGTGCAATGGCTTAGTAGATGCGTCGATGGGCACATCTCGAGAAGGGAGAAACCTCGACGCACGACAACCCAACTTCTCAAATGATCAGAGGTGAACAATCTAGGTACTTGCGAAGTTACAAAACTGCTAACGCCATGTATTGAGATTTGGAGCCTTGATGGAGGTAGCGGGTTAATGTCACCATCAAAAAATAAATAAATAAATAAATTATATTATTATTATTATTATTATTTTTAATTTTTTTTACAGTACAAATTAATAGATAAACATCATTACTATAATTCACTACTACAATAATGACTTAATAAATTTAAATTTGATTTGATTTATTATTTATAATCTTTTCATTATTTATAATTAATAATATATTATTATTATTATTTGTATTTAATTCTTCATTTTATAAATATTATAATATGATGATGACGATGGTGGTGGTGGTGGTTAATGTCCATTGAGACCAAACTAGTCTATCAGAGCTATAATTTTCTTAGTTTTTAATTATTTGGCTCCTCGTCTTTCTTGGCGAGATTGGTGCTGTAGCTTTCTTTTTTTTCTCTACAGTCTTCCAACTTCCTTTATCTTGCATCTCCTTCATCTCTTCTGGTTCTTGGGACATTGGTGTCTTAGCTTCGTGATCTATTGTGTTCGTCCTTTTGAAGATAATTGGAGAAGAAATTTAGTCTAAGAGATCTGCTTTGCTATATATTTTCATATTAAATTTGACACTTAAATGTTTAAACTCATTTACATCACTGTAATATTTCTTTTATTTTAAATTATAAAATACCTCTCACCATAATTAATATATATTATTTTATAAAAAAATTACATATAATTTATATATTTATGTAAATATTTATATTAAAAAAGTAAAATCACGGGATATGTCACTCCCTAGTCTTAAACCGTAACACTTTATATTGACCCCGATTAGCTATGCAAATTATTTTATATGAAATTAAATTAGAATGAGGAGAACCTTAAAAACGTGGTCTAACTTACACAAATTATAAACAAAGAAAGGTTGGTATTGTAGCAACCTCATTTAGCCACAAAGAGACAAACATCATCATTATTATAATATATACTCTTCATTTTATTGCGTGTGCTAGTGAATGCAATAATACTATGTGGATATTGGAGAATACATTGATATTCTTTAGGTTGGTGACTATATTAATATATGTTTGTTTTTTTCCCAAGGAAAAAAGCGGTAACCTTTTATTAAAAGAATTAATGAAAAGTTACACTAGCAGATGCATTTAAGCATTTCGAAAAGCAGCCACATGGCTCGGGTGCAGACGCACCCCACACGACGTTAGAAGACTAACGTGTCCAGAGAGATAAGAAAAGAGAGAGATAGAAGAGACAAAGAAAGAAAAACTGAATTCCGGCAGTGAGTAAAACTCACGCTTCAAGTTTTTCTCCCTTTTTTCTTTTCGACCTTGCGCCATTCACCTTGAGTGGGCTCGGTCGAAACAATGACTAGCTGTGTTTCTGAAATCTGTGGGCCTGGTTCTTTATCTGAGTCTGAAGTATCTGATTGGTGATGCTGTTTACTGCCGCCCATGCTATGGTCCGCACTTGTCTTCTCTACCTGATTTCTCTTTGCCTGTTTTGCGTGATATTGTGGGTCCTTTGTAATGGTACCCTTCTGAGTCTCTATTTTATGCGCAGCCTCGGCATTCTCTGCAGTGGGATCTTCCTCCTCTGCTTCTGATTCTTCATCCTCTGAGTCTGGGGGAGAGAATTGCCATCCTTTCCTCTGCTTCCCTTTCTGCTTCTTTCTACTATTTACTTTCTTGTCTTCTGGACATGAGCTTTGCAGGTGTCCTGTCTGCCTGCAAAGCCTACATCTGAAAGCTGTGTTTTCATAGTCTAGTGCCTGTAACCAGTTTTGCTGTTTGTAGATCAGCCTTATGTTGTCCGACAGCCCTTTGCTTAGATCCACTTCTACGCAAATGCGTGCGAAGGTATAGACCCTTTCATCAATCCTCTCCAGATCTGTTTTAATGTATTTGCCTATGCTGTTCCCAATACCTTCCAGGACATGTTCGCTCCAGAAGTGAAGGGGAAGATTGTATAGGTGCACCCAAACCGGTACTATGGATACAATCATTTTGTTTGGGTCGAAATCTGGAAACCATGGGGTCATGAATAGCCCTGCTGTTCCCCAAAACCACGGCCCGGAGCTGATGACTGTATCTCTAACTTCCTTGGATGTGAATCGTACTATGAAAAACCCCTTGGAGCATAGATGTATGTCACATTCCATGGTCCAGTTGGTGAAGATCCAATGGAAAAGATCCATTGGTTTAGGCCAAAAACTGTTAAAACGGCATATTAATGCCTGCGTTTCATATGACTTTACGAAGTCATCCAGCCCTGTAGAGTCGAAATTCAGAGCTGGGGTTTGCCCCAATTGATCTACTATGTATGGCTTGGGTTTATTTCCGCCGTGGTCTGGCGAGGGCCCTGCGCCTCTGTTGCCTTGCAAGATGTTTTTATAGGAAAAACCCTCCTTGGGTTGGTGCTGGGGCACTGTTTTCCCCTTGCCCCCCCCTGAAGAGCTTGACTGTCCCTGAGGTAGAGCCCCTCCTCTCAACCTCAGGTTTAGAGCAATGGTTGTTCCTGAGCTGATCTCATAGCTTTTCATTGTTCTACATTCCTGAAGTGACCACCTGCCACTAACCAAATGTTGAAACTGAACTGGGTATCCCATCTCTGTCCATATCTGCTGTTTCAGCTGCGAGATGGTGTCTCCTGCATGAACCCACACTAATCGGGTTTTCCCCTCAGGGGATTTAATAAAAATCTGAAAACAGGTTGCTCTTACCTGCTCTGAATCTTCCAGATCCGGCCTCGATTTGGGTCTTCTTCCTTTGTGCAGGTCTTCTTCTACAGACCCTCTGCTCGATCTTTGCTTGGAGCTGCCGAGCTGCTGCGTGGGGTCGCGTCTATTGGAAAGATCCGGTAGATCTGGGACGGATCTACAAAGTTTTGCCCGTTTTGTTGACAGAGGTGACAGATCTGCAGCATGCAGACCCCCCCTGCCATTTCTCTGTGCATTCTGAGCTCGGCGTGTCCCGGTCTCTAAGGTCAATGCATCATGCTGGCTCCTTTTTTTGGAATTGTGGTTGAGCACCACGCTTCTCATAACCCCGAAACCCTCCTTGTTTAAAGCGCGGAGGTGGGTGACCACAGGGCGCCATTGTAGTTTTTGCCGGCCAGAGCTTTCGCCCAGATCAAAGCCCTCGTCATTATCAGCGTTCAATATGCTCAGAGTATAAAAGAAAAGAACCAAAACATGGGATTGACTGGCTTTTTTGGGCAGGTCCCTGATATCGTGTGACCTGGGCGTGCCCTGCCGCCTCCAGAACAGGACACCATATCTCCTTGAGACAGAGAAACCCGCAGGTGCTTTGCCGAAAAGAACTGGACTGGATTGAGGCCCTTGACAGCGCCATTCCGCGAAGAGGGCAACGAGAGAGCACACCGGAACTCCAGGCTCTGGGTCGCCTTCAACCTTTGCAGCAGACTCGGCTGCTACCACCATCCGCTCGCTGCAGCAGGAAAACCTAGCATTCGCCATCTTGTTCATTAATATATGTTTGTTGTTGGAGATGTATAAGAATTTTTTAATTTAATTTTAATTTATTAAAGAATTGAAAATTATATAAAAATAAAAGGCAATAATACTATGTGGATGTTGGAGAATACATTGATATTCTTTAGGTTGGAGACTATATTAATATATGTTTCTTGTTGGAGATGTATGAGAAATTTTTAATTTAATTTTAATTTATTAAAGGATTGAAAAGTTATATAAAAATAAATAAAATAAAAATGTAAATGTTTTTTGGTAATATTTGGTTTTATACATCAAGTTTGTTTTTTTTTCAAAATTATTATAAGGAGAATTGGTAAGTAGCTAAGGTTATTGGGTTAGAGTTAGGGTTTTAATTTGATTGATTGTTAATATAAATTTCAAGTTAGTGCCAATAGTGTGTAATTCATTGTTTAGAAGGAAATTTATGACCTAGTAAGGGTTGAGACATTTAGTGACACTCCCACAGGGAAGGTCCCACTCTTGTGGATGTCTACCCTTTAGCCTTATCATAATGGGTCAAATTTCTCATTAGGGATTGGAACCTGAGTGGGAAAAGTGCAAGATCTACCTCCCAACCATTTAAACCATTGCCCCTAGATTGTATAAGGGTCAATGTTATTATAAAGTACATGACCTTAGTAGAGGTAGCCTCAATGATGACCACAAGGGATATTGGCTCCTTATGAATACTATATTGGTTGAAACCACTTGTTGGTCTTGCATTAAGATCTAAAACTACTTCCAATTGGTTAAGAGCTCATTTTCCTTAGACACGAGGAAACATGTTGATGACCAAGACCTAGAGGCATCTAGGAGGAGTGGATGTTTGTCTTCTTATGAAACACAGGTGGGCCATTTTAGGTGGTATGGTTTTTCTTGAATAATGGTAACGTTTTAACATGCATTCATGGATAACAGTAAAAAATCACTATCCTTATTGCTCATTAACGTTTAAGTTATGATAATTGTTTCCGCATTCAAAAGCAAATTTAGAAATGATCCAAAAATCATCCTTCATAATTTATTTATAGATATTAGTTAATAGCTTTTAGGTGATTGAGTGGTTCCCAAGAGATGGCAAGGGTGTTATTAATCTTTCAATTATAAGCAAATAATCAATATTTTTTTCTCTCTAATTAAGCACGTCACTTTCCACCTCGAAGGTAAGGGCAAAATATTATTTAGAGTTCAAGGTCATTCAACAACAAGACTCGAATAAATTACAACAATATACTCAATATGAGCTCAACCTATCACTTGTGAGATTTGAATCTAAGCCGGGAGGATAATAGTTATTCCTCCCAATCACTTTAGATAAACCCATTTGACAAGTAATCAATATATATATGGTATTAGGTGATAAATTAGTTTTGTAAATTTTCAATTGATATATATGTGTGTGTGTGTGTGTGTGCATTAATATGTTGCTAATTTTATTTAATTGAACAATGAATTATATATATATATATATATATAAGGTAAGGTTAAACATTTTACTATTAATTTCTCATCATTAAATTTTTATGAGATAATTCCTATTAAAATTATAATATTGGATGGGTGGTAGGTGTTAGGGGAGGTGATCTTTTACCCCGAAGGAAACATAGAAGTGTCTTATGCTTGGGATATGGGATCCCTATCTAATATCCTTGTGAAAGAATATGCTCTCCACCAAGGATTTGTGATAGTAAGTGCTCAAAATATCCTCTTTCTAAATGTGATGGGTGATTCAAAACCCATCATTCTTTATTTAGTAGAGAATTCCCTCCCTCATGACATCAGATTGAAGCAAAGGATTAAAGATATTATTTCCCTTTTTACTACTGCATATCTTTATTGGCATTAAGATTTAATAACTCATAAGTTGATGCTATGGTCAATCAAGGAGTGCAATTGTAATTAGGAGACCTCAAGGTCAATGGGCATGTTCCATATTACCCCTTACCTTAATAATGTTCTTATGCATTATAAAAATTTAGACTTTTTAAAGGCCCTTTGTTCCCCTCCAATTATGTACGCATTGTAGGTGATCAACATGATGGATATGCAGGCATTTTCATTAATTTAAAAGTTTTCTCAAGGGTTCTTCATTCCTTTACCTTTGATGATAGTATGATTCATCCTATAACAATCATTCTAATTATTGGTTGCCCCATGACCATCCCATGCCAAATATTACTTCTTCTAGAGAACGAGATGTAGGAATCCTGGATAAATTTGCAATTATGTAAGGGAAAGAAACAATACAAGTACTATCTTTTGTCACCTTTCGATCATTTGAGTTGGCTATTGCAAGAGAGAACTCTTGTCATCTATGTGAGTATGAGGAAAGGAAGTTATGGCTAAATCATGAAGGTGGTTGGGTTACTATTAAATCATTCATATAGAGTCCCTCAAGGTGATGGTATTGATTTGTGGCCATCCAATTGAAAATTTAGCAAAGTAGATTGTGGGAAGTGGATTAACTAGCTTGCATTTCCTTTCGATAAATCTACATTTCCCCTGGGATGGATTATGGTGGGTTTGTACTCTGATGAGGTGAATTGGCTTGAGGTGATGAATAATCATCATTTGAATTTCGAGGAGTAGCATTTTAGGGACATGAATATTTTGGATAATCATGGTTTGGAAACTTTTATATGTATTGCAATGGATCATTAACATGTGTGGCCAGGGATTTCTAATTTAATTATGGAAGCAACTCTATTTTCTGAGCCCTTTTTGACCTGGAATTTATACTTTCTCAGGGATGGGAATTGTCACACTTATGGTTCATGCCTAGGGGTGTCTTGTTTCATTATAAATATGATGGCCATTGGATATATAAGCCACACTTTATCTTCTTGATATGTTTTCATGCTTCCATTTCTATGTGTGCTCAATCCATAAAATGTTGGAGAAGTCAAACAAAGTAAACTTCAGTCAAGGGCCATGAAATGGAATAATTGTTTTGGCTACTTAGGTCATTTCCTCTATGCTTAATCTTAAGTGATTTCTCTTTCAATTTTGTCATTTGTTTTCCAATATATTTGCTTTAGTTTGATGGATATTTGAAGTTTAATTTCTTAGCACGAAGTCAACTTTTCTTCCTAGCATTATCCAATCATATCGTTCCTCTGTGCCTTGTTATTCGTCAAGTGATTTTCTAGTGGATATTGACTTGTATGTTAGTCTTTGGATGCAAGTAAGGAATTGTTGTGAATTTTATAGTGCCTTAGGGTTTTAAACTTCAGTTAGGGACTTTCTTGAATTCAATGGTTGAAGCTCTACTTAGTCCTGAAAATTTGCCTTTGAATTTCACTCATATTCCTCATTGTTCACTGGGCCTCCTTTCTATCATTGGGGGTGTAAAACAATTTGAATATAGAAAATGCAAGAAGCAATTATCACCCTTCAGTTGAATCATAACCAAATGGTTTCCAACATAACACCCTCCATAGAAATTTTAATTGAGCATCACACCCTGATTCAGATATTAGAAGATGAAATCTCTACTATCTATTAAAAAATGGGGGAAACCTCAGTTACTTTAGACCAAAGGCACCCAATTCTCTCTCCAGACAACACATCAGCTAGTTCACATCTTATGCTTGGTCCAAATTTAAATGAATTAATTCAGGATATAGAAATGGGCTAAGCTCACGATGTTTTGTCTTTTTTAGCTACTTACGTTTTAGGGAGTTTAGAGTATAGATTTTTGGGTGTCTTTTGGAAAGTTTTTACTTTTGGAAGTTGCAATTTAGTAGTTTGGTATAGTTCGCATTTGCAATTATAGTTTGAAGTGAAGCTCTTTCTTATCCATGCTAACTAGGATTCTATATTTTATAGTTTGATATTTGATGTACTTTTTGTGCTCCAATCACATATTTTACTTAATGTAAATGTCTCATTCTAGTTAAAAGGAAAGAAAATATATAATTTTGGACAAGTGTTATGGGGAAGTATCTTTGGCCCTAAAGAACAAGTTGAAATTTCAATTGCACAAGGCCTAGGTAATATGTCAAACAATTTGGTTGAAGCCTATGGGATATTCCAAGGTCTTATTCAAGCCTCTTCACTCAATTGCAAGAAAACTATGTTGTAGGTAACTCTCTTCTATTAACTCAACACCTTAGAGTTGGTGTTTCTCTTAATGATATAAGATTGAGCCTTTTACTAAAATGAATCAAAACCTCTCCACATAAATGGGATAGTGTTGAAGTTTACCATGTCTTTCACATAAACAATTCAATTATAGATATGCATGCTAACAATGGAACACCTTTGAACAAAGTAATCCTAAAGGTAAATAAAGTGATCTCTTATATTTATATTCCATAATATTACACACTCATATGACAAGTGTCACTCACTCTTCAACCTCATGGCTGTGTGGAAGAAAATTATGTTGGGTCAATGGTATGGCACATAGTTATCAAGTTGGCATTGGTGGGGATTGTGCATCAACAATTTTGTGGTCTCCTAGAGGCCTTCATATGTAATATATGAATATGAAAGTCAAGTTTATGATATTTTTGCATGCACATTTTGGAAATTGTACTCACATAAACATTATATGATTATAGGCCATAATGCAAGAGTCATTTTTATCTTATAGAGAGACCTCATAGCAGTGATAAAATATATAGGTCTTAGCATGATCACTCATGCATTGTGATATATAATTACATCCCCAAATATAAATTTATAATGTAAAATGTATTCCATTAAAATTATAAACAAATTTATAATTATAGAATAATGAAAATCTTGGTTTCAATATATAAATAAATTTGAGATTCTCAAATATCCTTGTCATAATGATTCATACTATATTCACATTTTAAATTAATATTCTGAATTAAATTGAATTCTAACATATTTAAAGTAAAAAATTACCAATTTTCCTTTCAATTATTTTTAGTGATTAAAAGAACCTTTTCATCATCATCACCATCATCATATGTGTGTGTTCATTTTGTTTTTATTTTTTGTGTATCCCCCACCGCGAGTGCGTAGATCTAAAGTCAGTCGACAAGTGTACAAGGTTAGGGGAGGGCACAAGACACATGGCGAAGCAATTAAAATCTTCGCACATGGACACTCATCTCAAAATGATTTTCACACTGGTAAATTGTGGGAGATTGTACTCTAAAGGTTAGTTCAGTTCCAGAAACATGATGGAGGTTAATCATAGGCTCATAATGGCTCATCAAAGATCCATAATGGTTCATCATTGACTCAGCTCACGCAAGACAGGGATGGCATTGGGTTGAGCCGACGTCCCTCCTTGCGCCATCTTAACTCTATAAACCTTCGTAGCTCAACAAATGTCCAAAGCTACAATGAGTATGGTAGTGATCATAGGTAGAAGAAATGCCTTTTATGATAATTATCTTCTCCTAGTGTAAAATTGATCCATTTGCAAACCTGCTCTAGTTGTCTTGTTAATGGAGTACCTTCATAGCAGTGGGCATTGTGCTTAGACCTTCCAGGCCTCAATTTGCAGGGTGGTCATGGTTTTTGCAGTGGCCTCCTGGCCTTATAATCTTTATCTCACAGTCCACTCGGCTTCTTGGCTTCATAATTTTTTGCAAGTAGAGGAAATTTCTAGAAATTTAGTATAGGGATATCACGTATGACCGCGTGGCCATGGCTCAGGGCTCCTGGGTGAACGATGTAGGGGTTTGTACTCTATAGGTGGCCATTCTTCTTCTTACTCACCACAGAGTCCGATCGGTCATTGAATTTGCTCCAAGATTGACAATTCAACCACTCTTGACCCATATAATTATATTCCACCACCAGGCGAATTCTCATCGACGTTGGTAGAAAGCAAGGGATTTGGCTACATTCCCTCTTGCAAAGGTCTGGAAATTTGGGCCTCCTTTTGCTTGAACTACTTTGGAGTGTTTAATTGTTTATTCAAGGGCGTCAAGGGAAGGCTCAATTGTAGAATCCACAATTCAAAAGTGGCACCCACCTTTTCATGCTAGGATTGCCAGCGCCCAGGCAAAAAGGTCAACCAAGGATAGTTGGGAAGGTTGCTCTCGGCAGGAAGGTGAGCCAAGCTAGTTAACTCGTCTCAGGTGCCCATCATAAATGTGATCTAAGGTTTCACTAAGATTTCTATTATGTAGAAAAAATACGTGGAAGTGCCCTCTCAATTTTTTCAAATTCAAGCAAGGCCATCAAAGGGAAGTCCTCCTTCTTGTAATCAATATTTTTGTAGCTTTGGCCTAAACTGTTAGTATTTTTTACAAGATATATTAGTAAAGAAAAACTTGTGCAATCTTATGAAGCTCAATATGTGCTATTGGCTTGGATTCCCAATAGGGCGGCCCATCACACCAAAAAAAAAAATTTGTATATTTTTCGCAGTGTAGTATATATTCATACCTTTACAATATTTATTATTTATTATTTTTATTTTTTTAAGTAAAGAAATTTCTTTTTCTATCATTTTGAGTGATAAAAAAGCTTTTGCATCTTATATTTATACTATTATATTTTTATTTTTTATTTTCTTTCTTGAGGAAGTAAATGACTCCCTCTCTCAGCCTAAGGGCTAAAGTGAGGTTACTCATACCAGGGCAACCCACATGTATACTCACTTAGGAATTTACAAGGCTCAAAGCCAATCAATTCATAGGCATGAAGCCATTACAACAATATTTATCAAGCCATTATAGCTCATCATTCACTAGCGGAAATTTGAATCTTAGTGGGAAATGTGATTAAATGGTATAAATATAATTTTCATAAATCAAACTAATTGTGTTAAAAGTAGCAAGACGGTTTGAGGAAATAAACGGTTTGAGGAAATTAATATTGCTAATATTATATATATAGTATAAAAATGAAAAATTTAAATTGTGATTTATTTATTTTGAAAAATAATATTATATGTTAATTGGAGTTATGTTGGGTGGTTGGGCGGAATGGTTGTTATCTTCCTTGTTAAGTTTAAATCGTCAATAGTGGCATGATGATTTTGTGTAAATGGTTATGTGACTATAAATATTGTGTATTAACTTTGAGCTTTGTAAACTCTTAAGTATGTATACATATGATTGACTTAGCACCATCAACTTCTACTTTTACTCTAAATCCCGAGCTCTTTTTTTTTTTTTCCTAAAAAAATAATAATTAAAATATAATTAATAATAACTTACATGTAATATAAAGTTTAACACAAAATCTATGTTGATATTAAAAATTAACAATTCTATCAAACATTAACTTCTTTGTAAATGAGAATATAAATAAATAAATATGGAGTGGATGTTGTCATGTCCCCATAGCGTCCCTTGAGTTAAGGCACTTAAGGACTCTGGACATCTTGCCTCCTCCTATAGTGACTTGAGGGCGCATCCCTGAGGGCCCTATGGATGTGGACATGTTTTAGATTCTGTATTGATCGGCTCTACGCATTCGAAATAAAGGTAATCATAATTAAATTTGAGTTAACAAGGATCCTACGTCATTGAGGATTAAGTTATTATTATAGTAGTTTTTACGTCATTGATGACTAAGTTATTATTATAGTAGTTTTATACAAGCAATAATATTCATTTCAATATTTATATATGGAAAGGAGTTTTTAGAGAATATATGAGATAATATAAATTAAGATAATTATCAATATGAATTTGTTAAAAAATAATTAAATTCACTATTTTTAGATTAATAAATTTAGGAAAAAAATTGATTGAAATTATACATTAAAGATAGTTTTGGCATTCTAAATGTTAAAGAAAAGGTATTTTAGGTGTAGTTGGCTGTGTATATTGCAACCAATTCCTTTTTTTGATTGCTATTAGTTTGTGGTTGACCCAAAAAAACATTTTCTTTTCATGATTTAACATTATATATTCAATTTAATTATTATTATTATTATTATTATTTTTTTAATGTGATTGGTTTGACTATTATTTTGTAATGGTTTTAAGTGCGTATATTATAAGGAAAATACTTTCTAGTGGAGGTTGTAATGGAGGTTTTTAATGTTGTAAATTGGCGAAAATTTGTAAAAGAAAAGATCCGCTAAAACATATGTTTGTGATAGCAGATGTTTTAGTGGAAATTATAATGGAACTTCATCATAATTGAAAAAATCTGGACAACAAAAAAAAAACATCTGCTAAAACATCTATTTGTGATAGCAGATGTTTTAGTGGAAATTATCATGGAACTTCATCACAATTGAAAAATCTAGGCAGCGATATATATATATATATATATATAATATATATATATATATATAATATATATATATATATATATATATTGTAGCTTTGGTGCGCTACATCTATAAATGCATTGGGAAACATACATAACTAAAAGCATCGATACATTTAATGCAAAGAACCCTTGAAATGTATACTGCCTTGATGCGTTTATATAAAAAACCCTTGAGGCGTTCTTTTTAGGAACGACACTGGGGCACGCAAAAAAGTAATTGCAGTCCCAGTGTTTTTGTTTAAACTCACAATGCTGATGTGTACGCACTGGTGCGTTAGTTATATAAAAACACTGGTACTGTTAATTTAAATAATGCACCGAGGTGTTAGTTCTATGAAATCATTGAAGCGTTAAGAATTACAATGCATCGAGGTGTTAATTGCAAACAATACCGGTGCTTGAAGAACTAAACACCTTGGTGTTGTTGTTTTCTGAAAAAGCACTGGTCATACAAAAAGATGTTGTCACAGTGCTTTTATATAACAAAATGCACCAATGAATTTTTATGTTGTCGATGCACCAGTTTTTTGTATGATATTTTCTCTTTTTTTGCAAACATCGACTTGTGACAGTGCAATTATTGTAATATTTTAAATCCGCTATTCATAAAAAAATTGACATATATCCTCTCTCTTTTTTCTTTTCACTACTGGTTCACGGATACCCATGGTTAGTGGGCCCGCCACATCCAGGATTGAACAACGCTAGGATGGACCCCACACGAAGGGGGTCACACACCTCGGCCTATTTACTGACCTGACCCCAAAAGTTTTCAAGTTTCGACCCTGTGACCTCCCATTGGCGAGGTCTCGACTTGACCAATTGAGCTAACCCTTGGGGCTTTTTTGACATATATCTTATAACAATATTCATATAAATTAAAATTTGATTAGTGCATTTATATATGATGTTTGGATTAATTTGTTATATTGTCATATTTCACATCTTTTCATTATAATATTTAATCATCCATTTATTTAATCAATGGTGTAACATTTCACAGTGACATTCGATAACACAATAGAATAAATTAAAATGTATTTTATTATATGTCAATAAGAGACTCTTTGTCATACAAAATAAGATTGTTATTGATAACCTCTTGTCTTTAAATTGGGACATTATGTCCATTACATTAAAGAAAATGTCTAATTTTCATAGACAATTATTTCAAAAAATACAACAGGTTGAATTGATATCCAAATAGATCATCATTCTTCGTTAGAACCGCTGTCATTACTCGAACTACTTCCATGACTTGGGTTATTTAGAGGAATGTTTTGTTGATTGCATTGATTTTTTCGTCTTTTTGATCTTGTTCCATCTATAAACATAAAAATAAAGTGTAATGAGTGTATCTACATCAGTGAGAATAATGAAAATTGAAATAAATAATATACATTAATGTAAATCGAATAGAAATGCACCATAACAAGAAGTGACTTATAAACTGTGCACATGGTTTCAAAACCAAGTCTCATGCCTTGTTGCAACAAGTCTTCTGCTAGCGTAGTTTCTATACTTTGTTTCTTGCATGTTTTAAACCACATTATAAATCATAATTAATATAAATGTTTTTTTTGTTCTATTAATTATAAATTGAGGGAAGTAAAACAACATATATACTTACAAATTCCACAATTAATTTTTGATATGCCAACATATACCCACAACCCATATTTAACCCAATGTCAATTAATTCTTCCGATGACTCTTCTTTGTATGATAGCACCTATTTGAAGACATCCAAGGATGGTTTATGTAAAACAATTTATAATATACAAAAACGAAACCTTGAGTTGTTATAAGGAAATATTAACAATTACTCACAAACTTTGATGTCAACCATTTTTTCCTTGTCATCTTATTTTATGTGCTGAATGAGCTCCATTTTGTTTTCTTTTGTGCAAAAAAAATTGAAAATTAATATTTAATGCTAAATTATTTTTTTATATGTACAAATTCAATCATTATTACATCCATTTGAAGAATGTTGTTGTTGAGATGGTCCCTCCTGTGATGCAGCTATGTCTATTTCTTTTACCATCTCCTTGTACATTTTTTTGGACATTCCTACTGGCATGTTTTACATATTAGCTCGTTGACCATTTGAGATTTTCATAATCTTTTTGAAAAAAGTAATAAACTATTTTTGTATTGATACATGAAAAATAAATATAACAAAATTGATATTAGTAAATGAATGGTTTGTAGTAATATATACGTATACTTCTAGAAAATAATTTTAATTAGGAATATTACCTTTTGAATGATTTTTGTTGTTGTTGCATGTTTTTGCTATTGCAAATCTGACATGTCTCATCGACCATTGCTCCGAAAACACTTCTTGTAGTTTAGATATAATTTGGTTCCTAAAATGATTGGATTGTTTTCTGTATTGTAAGTCGAAAGTATGTCTATACGTTCGTTCCACTAGATCCCTCATAGTTTTGTAAAAAAAAAATCTAGTTGAAAATGCAACAAGAAAAGCCTAATTTAATTTTGCCTTTGAATTAAATTAGGAATAAAATGTAATTCCACATCAGAAGAAAACTTGTACAAGTTAATTAAGTTAATTTGACTTAGTTGGATCAGTTAATTCGAGTTAAGGGTCTAACTAGAGTCATGTAGAGTGTCTCCTACATTATAGGAGCCCCGGTTGAGTTTATTTTTAGTTGTAATTAATTAATTCAGTTTAATTGAGTTAAAGTTAGTTCCCATTGATGGAGGAACTAGTAGGAGGTCAAATAGTGGAGTGCTACTTCATGTGTTCAACTAGTTAACTGATGATTCACTCATAAATAACTCATGCATGTCAGATCTGAGAGTTACCTAGTTGAGATTGGAATTCAGGACAATGTACTATCAGTTGTATAATTATCTGAATTGTACAGGTGGTGCATGAAGTCATAGGAAGGCCTATGAGGATTGCGCAATTCTAATTGAGGAATTTCCCTAATTAATAGGGGGCTAATTCCTAAGGAAACAACACAAGGAAATATGGACTTGGGAAAGAAGAAAATTGGCTAAGTATTGGCCTAGGCTTGTCCAAGAAGCTATGAGATAGATAGAGATAGTGCAGATGTTGCTCGGGCTTGAGCAAAGCATTGTAATCTTCTCATATTTTCTAACTAAAACAATATACAAATAGCAGGGTTTTTTTACTGTGGTTTTCCCCAGGAAATCATTGTGTAATACATTGATTGAATTCTTTCTCTTGTATGCTTCGTGATTCCATGATGATTTAATTGTTTCCACTGACGACTAGAGTAGATTCAAGTCTATTGTTTTCGTAAATTAAAATTAGCAGTTTGAATTTACAAGGAATTTCTACAATTTCCCCTTTCATTAACCTCTAAAACCACTCCACATGAGCTAAGGACCAATTTATCGTCATTTACATGTTCTATAATTTTTCTTTTCTTAGAACGACGTTGATATTTTCTTTTGTTGTTGCTCCATGTAGAACATTAAACATATATGAATTGATAGATTGTTTGAAACATGTTATCTAATATTCTTAAGTATATTATTAATGACAATTAAAAAAAAAACTCATATTTAATAGTATTTTTCGTTCACTTAATTCATCATTTTGCAAATTTTCTATTAGGCTTTTACATTATTTTGCACTTAGATTAGAAAAAATCTTATCAACCTTCTTCATTTTGTTTCTTCATTTTGTGGCTCTGCATGACACACACTAACTAATACATATTAGTTAAACTAACATATAGTTCAAACATATTAATTTTGTAAAGAATTTACAAAGAACTTGCATTCTCTATTTTTTTCGATGTGCTATCATTGTGTTGGTCAATATTTTTTTTACCTGACACCTTCTCAAACATTTTTTATTATCAATAAATAACCTGTACCATTCAATACAGAAGTCATTAAATATATTTTATACATAAATCAAATATTTTTTAGCCAAAAAGAGCTCTAGTAACCAGTGCAATTATTTGAACCAAATTCCTAGGTGCATTTAATCTATTAAATGCACTAGATGTTTAATTGTTTAGCACCGACAATGAAAAATAATTTTCTAAAATAAATTTAAATTTTGACAGTGCAGTTTGTGACAATAAAAGCACTGCCATCACAGTGAAAAAAACAAACACATAGAAAATTAATACAAGTCACTTAATTGATCTATTATGAAAACTTAAAAGTGATGAGAAAATTTCCAAGTAATTTTTTATGTCTTTTAGGAAATCGGTCACTTTGCAAAAGTACATAAAATAATGGTTTTAAAATTTAGTTAACATCATAAAAACAGAGACAAATATACCATATTAGAAACACAAGACAACAAAATGATAAAGGAGTTCGTCTCCTCGGCTACATCTCTTAGTCCAGCTTCCAAAGTCAGGAATCTTTCATTAAGTGCTCAAATTTGTGTTTACATGGATTTATAATGCTCAGAATGTAAAAATTATGTCTCCAATGGCTCTAGATAGTAAAAGAAACCTAGTTGGGCTCAATTTGGCCAAAAAGTTAAGAATTTATGTTCTAGAGAAGTTTGTCTGCTAATTGCTCTCTCATGCTAACTGTCCTACGAATTGCGCCTTTTCCGGCTTGGTGTTGACGAGATTCCCATTGGTTTGGGTGCATTTTATTGAACAATTTAAATGCCCTTCGACCCCATAATTCTAAAAATCACGACCATATGGAGCCCATATGCCCTTGACCTAGGCTCATACCTTAGCTCCCGAGTTTTCGCACTGTCATCAAATGCTTCGCCCTGCCCGCCTCAGGTTGTATGGAACATCTGTTGACCTGGGGCCAGGGCTAAGCCTAAGCCCTCGACCCTTTTCCTGCGGTCTCATGGGAAGTAAGGTGATCAGGGACCAAGGCTTAGCCCCGACTCCATCCCCAAACCATTAAATGTTGAAAAATTAAATATATTTTCGCCACTATGTATGTTAAGTTCCATCCCGCAATATAGTGGTAAGGCATTGTATTGTTGGTTCAAAATTCTCGTGTTCGAATCCGGTCGGGGCTCCAACTGACCCATGCCAAATTTTGCATTGTGCGGGGGTGCCACGTGGCAACCCACCATTGGTCCAGTTAAAAATTGCAACCACCAATAAAATGCACCCAAAAAATCAACCAATCACGTGAGGCAACTTGCTAGCCTGCCTTTGGCCCACGAGGTACAATCAAATTTCTCAGTCATCCTACCTAGTTAGTGTATAGATTGCCCAGTCAATAGTCCCACACCCATTCTGTAATTTTTTTACCTGTTTGGGAAAATGACCAGAACGCGATATCGAGAGCATATGATATCGATTTTGAGCGATTCATGTTTCGTTGGATTCAGGTCATCAACATCTATGCTTTGGCACCAATTTTGAGCACTTTTGAACACATGAATTTTAAGCACTTTATTGATCCCTTAGATCAATAGTGATATTTGGCAAAATCGAGCCGGTGCGTTATATTAGATTGAACGCACTGATAAACAAACCGTGTTTTGTAAAAACAAGGCTGATAGGATTAGGTGCAATAAAAGCACCACCAACACCGGAGCACTAGTTTACACAGAGCACATCGTGAAACAAACATTGTTTAAAAAAAAAAGGACCGTGCATTTAATTGTTGAGAATTGTCAGCAAAATTTATTTTTTATTTATTTATTTATTTATTATTATTTTTTTTTAACAGTGCTATTTGGCAGAGATGCATTAGTGCGTTATGTTACACCAGGAGCACAGATAAATAGACTGGACATAACCAATAGTGTTATAATATATTGGTGCATTCTATTACATAAGACAAACTAGTGCGTTATATTACATTAGTGCACCGCAAAATATAATTCCTTTTTTTTAAACGAACAGGGCCAACAAGGTTTGGATCTACTTCAATAAGTGATCCTACTACTTTACATGTCAAATACTTTACATATAGTAAGTACACAAACCCATTAAATCTAAAATTTCTAAAATGAAAAACCTTAATTGTGGAGTGGTAGAGGGAGTTAAACCCTAAAGTGAAATTTTGCAGTCACATAAGCAAGAAGAAGAAAGGGTTTAAGGTAAATATTGATTATTTTGTTTTTTTTTTTGAATTTTAATTAAATTTATATAGGAACAAAGATCGCAAAAAAATTTACTAGTAAAATCAATAGTAATTTTTTAATTATGTAGGTTTTTTTTTTGAATTGTGAATAAATCTAACAAAATTTGTAAAAATATTTGACAATAAAACTTAAATTTTTTGTTATCTAGGGTTTTGAGTGAATCACCATACCTTTCAAATTCTGATATTTCTGCGGTTCTAAAATATTTTGTTGCTCAACACTGCTCCTAGTATGTCTCTCTTGCAAATGACCTCTCTTTTAATTAACGCCTAACAAAAATTGTAAAAAATATTATTAGCAAAACAAACAATAAAATTTAACATTTTTGCTATGCAGGGTTTTGACTGAATCACCATAACTTTTAGCTTTTGATCTTCTGAATAGTTTTTTTGCTCCAAAGCATTATGTTGTTGCACAATGTTCCTAGTATGTCTCTCTCGCAAATCACTCCCTTGAAATTTTGGGAAAAATAATGAAATGATGAATAGCTTTTTACTATTTAAAAGACTGAAATTATATTTCGAAAAATCAATTGCCCATCGTTTTTGAATTTAAAAAAGCAAACAAAAATTGTGTTTTTGTTTGTTTGTTTGTTTTTTTTTTTTTTTTTTTTTTTTTTTTTTTTTTTTTTTTTTTTTTTTTTTTTTTTTTTTGTTTGTTTTTGTTTGTTTTTTTGTTTTTTTTTGTTTTTTTGTTTTTTTGTTTTTTTTTTTTTGAACATCGATGCGTTCAATAGTAAAGTGCACTGGTGCGTTCACAAGAAAAGTATAATGAAGTTGTCTAGGTGCCAAATTTTTTCATTGCACCGACACGATACAATTTTTTTTTTTTTGAAATACTGAAACAATGCGATCAATTTTTTTAACGTAGCAATGTGGTTTGTATTTAAATGCATGAGTGATGTAATTGTTATAAGAGCACCGAGATGGTTGAAGTCATTTTTATTTTCTAAATTCTGAAAGCAGGTGCATACCTGTGGTTTTGTTTTTGTTTTGTTTGTTTTTTATCGCACGTGTGCATTTTTGTACAAGAGCACTGATATGAGAAGGTATTTTACATTTTTCAGAACGCTGAAAACAATGCATGTATTTCTTGAAAGCCTTGGCGTTGTTATGATTTAAACGCATCGTTATGGTTTGTTCTGATAAGCGCACAGGTAGGGTTTAAAAGTTATATGAAATTTTATTTTCACATAAAATGGCATATTAATCTCTAATTATCTTTTATGACACATCCACATGAATTATAATAGTCCATAGTATAGATTTTCTGCTTAAAGTCGCCTTATTCTCCAAAAATGGTTTGAAAAATATATTGAAATTCAAATTGTGGTTATATGGTTCACAAGATTAATTTTAGATATACACACAAAATTTTATTTTTGTTTTTTTCTCAAATGCAGGGACAAAATCTCAATAATATCAAATGGCCAATTCTTCAAATTCCAGCTCATCCCACATTGTTGATCAAAGTCATTTGCAAAGTTCTCCCTTTCCATCTCCAGTAAGTTAATATTTTATTTATATTTCGATTATCTAATTGATTTTTTTTATTCCATGTCAATTTAAATTCAGAATTGAGTTCAGATGCAAAAATTTTTCTTCCATTTCAAAAACGTTGGAAGCTCTTATCTAAAACAACATATTGCAAACAATTGGTAGATGAAAATGGACGACCTCTTCACCTTGCCAATTGGAACATGGCATCTTCCAGCTGCAATCCTGGATCAATGATGGTATTAATTGTTTGGTATAATGTAATTTCAACAAACCAACTACATTGATGTGCTTACTAATATCATTTATATTGTACTAAGATGTTGAATATTTTTAAAATTAGGATTCTAGTGATGATGAGAGACCCACCTACCATCTTTTAGTGCACCCCACTACACTGTCGACTCGAGAGAAAGCTACATTAAGAGTAAGACTTAGAGAGGAAGCATACAAAGAATGGTTGAATCAACCACATATTCAATTCCCACTACGTCCAGATTCACTAATTAGGAATGACTACAACAATAGTAGTTCTTCATCACAAGTTGGCAATGGAGGCAATCAAATAGAGGTTAGTATGGATGATTACTTACGGGATATTACTACCATGGAGGCAATGTTGTTAGAAGCATTCCAGAACGATGAGCTAGGGGATGATGCTCATATCACTGATACCTTATTCAAAAGCCTGAAATCTGCTTCTGCCACTCCTCTCTTTGGACTTGGTAAAAAGTCAAATTCTACTCAACTGGGGACAATGGTGTTGTTGTACAACTTGAAAGAAAAGTTTGACATGTCGAATGCATGTTTCTCATCAATGTTAAGGTAATTCACCTGTATGATTGATCAAGTCCCTTATATTTTGAGAAATCTTGTCACACAATCAACATTAAAAATGGTTGATTTTACAAACATTAAATATTGGCATTGTAAAAGTATATTCCCCACCAACTGTAGATTATTCAAAGATAAGGTTCTTTCGAGTGATAATGTCTAGCCGGGTAGCTGTGAAGAGGCAAAGCGGTTGTTGAAAATTGGGTGTTAAGTACAAATCATATCATGCATGTTTGAATGATTGTATTCTATATAGAGTAGAATATGTGGACAAAGAGAAATGTTCGGAATGTGGGCATGATAGGTACCGTGTAAAAAAAAAAAAAAAAAAAAAAAAAAAAAAAAAAAAAAAAAAAAAAAAAAAAAATCACATGGTCCTCCTCATAATCTATTGATGCACATGCCTATAAACCCAAGGATGCAAGGACTCTTTAGTTGCAAAGAATTAGCTATTTTGCAAGAATGACGTGTCTCACACTAAAGTGAGTCAGAAGTTATGTGAATCCCAACAAATTCAATAGCCATGAAGCGTATAGAGGATACAAGGCCTGAAACATTCAAGGATGAAGTATGAAGTCTATAACTCAGCATATCCATGGATGCCATCAACCCATATTCCCTTGAAAACACCAACTATTCTATTTGGACTATAGTAGTGATCAATAACAATATCCCCCCATGGTTGTATGTGAAGAATAAACATCTTATGCTGACTCTCATAGTCCCTGGTAGAAGACAAGTGAAGAATATGGATGTCTACTTAAAACCATTACTAGATGAATTGAAAGAATTATGGGAAGAGATACATGTGTACGATGTATCAAGACCTATCACAATAAAGAGGAGCTTTACGTTGTATGGCATATGTGCTTACACTATACATGATTATCCAGGGTTATGAGTTTTCTCTGGTAAATTACATTTTTATTCATTTGTTTATATACGTAACAATATTGTTACACATATTAATTTAATTCGTTGTAATTGTTATGATCTTCATGGTCACTAATGCATTTACCTATATACAATAATTTCATAGATCTTGTAACAAAAGGGTATCATGGATGTAAATGTTGTAGACCTTCTCTGAAGGCTAGGTGGCTTGACCAATAGTCAATGTATGACCACTCTAGGGTATTCCTTGTAGAAATTCTCACTGTAGATTAAACAGATTATGCAATGTACTAAGGCAAAATAATTAATTTACTTCTACAATTTAACTTGTGGAAGCTTAATTGATTTTGAGCAAGATCAAACAGATCACATATAACAGAGAAGAAGATTCAATCACACATGAAACACAGAAGAATACTCTGGGGAAAGCCTCAACTAAAAGCCCCGCAATCTGTATTATCATATAGGTGGAAATATCTCAAGATTACACAAAGATTTAGCTCTCAGTACAATCCATCACTGCTGCTCATAGACAAAATAGACAACACATATGCCTTCTGCTCTGTCCTCCAAGCCTCTTATTTCCTTGCGTAGTTTCTCTTGGATCCTCCAGCTGTAACCTGTGTGATTCTCACCTCACACACTACTATGAACTCTGTAGTAACTGCGCAATCCTCAAGGAATGAATTCCTTCTGCACGCAAGAGATATTCTCATGGGAATATTCTAGCAACTGATAGAACACTGTCCCTGCCTTTAATCTCAACTAGGTCTTTGTCTGAACTGACATGCATGAGTTATTTATGAGAGACTATTTAGTTATCTGGAGAACACTAGTTGCATGCATGCATGCATTAACTGATTGAACTCACAATTAGTTCCTCAAACTGTTTGGAACTAATTTAACTGAACTTAACTTAGTTAATTGAGCTAACTAATTACAACTCAAATACAACTCATCCTTATCTCCTTAATTAAGGGATAACTTCCTCAATCAAAGGGGTAATTATTGCATGACTTCACAAAGACTTCATGTTTGAATTTCTCCAACTAATTAACTCAAGATGAATTAATTAATTATTTTTTCAAATAGCTGGTGAGACTAAATTCGAATTTTAATTCTCAATTTTAATTTAAGGGCAAATTAAAATTGGAATATATCCCGAAATTCTATCTATAGTAATGCTATTTTTAGCATTTCTATTTTTTATCATTTCTTGTTTCTATTTTCACCGCTCCCTCTCAACAAGAAAGGGATAATCTGTCACCCCAATTATGTCTTTGTGGAACTTGAATTTACAATTTGACAATTCCTTAGTCAAAATGTTAGCATCTTGCTCCTTGGTCAAAATATACTGCAACAACATGATCCTCCTCGCCACATCGTCTTTGAGATGATGATACCAAATGTCGATATGCTTGGACCTGTCATGAAATATTGGATTCTCAGAGAGTTTGATACAACTCTGATTATCACAATAGATAATAGTTGGATCCATCCTATGATCAAACAAACCAACTAGAATTTTCCGCATCCAAATGGCCTCACATGCTGCTTGACTTGCAGCCATGTATTCAACCTCTGCTGAGCTGAGTGCAAATGAACTCTGTTTCCTAATGTACCAAGAAACTACAACTAAACCAAGGTTGAAAATGCCTCCTGATGTGCTCTTCCGATCTGATGGACTCCCTGCCCAATCTGCATCTGTGAAGCCCTATAGCTTCACTCCCTCTGATTGTCTGTACCATAATCCATACTGAGATGTGCCTCTGAGGTATCTCAAAACATGCTTTGCTGCCTTCCAAAACAACTTGGTAGGCTGAACCATAGCTTGACTCAGCTGGTTCATTGCGTAGCACAAATCTGGTCGTGTGTTCACTAAGTACATCAGGGAACCCACACGCTGCCAATACACGGTAGCTTCTACTGCTTGTCTTGAAGTAACATCCTCCTTCCTCCAGTTACCTACTAGAGGAGTCTGCATGGGCTTGCACTACTCCATGTGGAATCTCTTGAGTATCTCATTGGCATACTTGACTTGAGACACAAAGACTTCCCCATCCTTCTGCCACACTTCCATGCCTAGAAAGTAGTGCATGAGACCCATGTTTTTCATCTTGAACTCTCTTGAAAGGTCCTCCTTGCAAGACATGATAAACTGATCATCACCTATCAATATCAGATCATCAACATAAAGAACAATGATCAACTACTTACCTTCCACCATGATGTGGTATAAGTTTACATTCGCTTCACTCTTTATGAAGCCCAACCCAGTGAAGTAGTTTTCGATCCTGGTGTACCAAGCACGAGTTGCTTGCTTTAGCCCGTACAAAGCTCTCTTAAGTCTGCACACATGCGACTCATGATCAAAGGTCTCAAATCCTTCTGGTTTCTCTACGTACACCTCTTCCTCAATCTTGCCATTGAGGAATGTAGTCTTCACATCCATCTGATGGATCTTCCAACCCATCTGTGCTGATAGTGCCAACATCGATATGATAGATGAGTACCTTGCTACAGGATCAAAATTCTCAGCATAGTTGATCCCCTCGACCTATGAGAAACCATAGGCAACAAACCTTGCCTTATGTTTCTCCACACTACCATCAGCGACATCATTTACCTTGTAAATCCAGCGGGAACTCACAACTGACTTGTTCTCCGGTCTTGGAACCACATCCCAAACATTGTTCCGAACTACGGAGTCGTATTCCTCCACCATAACATCAACCCAAACTGGCTGCTGCGCTGCTTCCTCAAAGGAAGATGGTCTAGTCTCTACACATTCCCCAACAAGGGCCATGTAACCAATGTACCGCTCAAGTGACTTCCTCTGTCTGTGCTGAGAATATGGCTCTCCCACATTCTCTCTTGCATCCATCAACAATCTGTCAGCTTTCCTTGAGCGCTTCCGCCCATCTCTGGAAGACTCTACTCCTTAGGAACCAAAAGTTCCTCCTCTGCCTGCAACTTGAGCTTCCTCTCAAGAGAAACTCGCATGGCCTTCAGCTCATCAAACTTAAGATCTCTGCAAACCACTGTCCTCTAACTAGTAGGAAAATACACCCGATAGTTGTGGGGAATATCAGTGTACCCCACAAGTATCCCCAACTCTGTTGTTGGCTCTAGCTTCTTCCGAGCATCCTTGTTCACATGGAAATAAATCGATGAGCCAAAGATCTTGAAGTGACCCACATCTGGTCTCTTCCCTGAGAAAGCTTCCTCTGGTGTCTTCATCCCAAGTATGCGATGTAGGCTTCTATTCTGCAAGTAAACCGCTGTGTTGCATGCCTCAACCCACAAATGAAGTGGTAGGCCTTGGTCATGCAGCATCGCTCGAGCTGCCCCCACAATCATTCTGTTCTTCCTCTCGACCACCCCATTCTGTTGTGGGTTATGAGGTGCCATCAACTCCCGTTTAATTCCTTCTGCTGCACAGAAGTCCTTAAACTCTTGAGAGACATACTCTCCTCCATTGTCGCTTCGCAAGGCCCTGATCTTCTTTCCTGGTTCTTTCTCAACCAAGGCTTTGAACTTACAAAACCTTGAGAAGGTTTGATCCTTCTTTTGCATGAAATAGATCCAACATTTACGAGAAAAATCATCAATGAAAATCACATAATACCTTTGTTTAGCGGTGGAGGCTGTCGAGAATGGTCCACACACATTTGTTTGAAATCACTCCAAGATTGCTTTAGCTTGATTATCTCGATCATGAAAGGAAGATTTTTCATACTTACCCAAGGTACAACCTTTACATGTGTCCACTTGCTCAAGTTTACCTTTGGGAAGTCCGATAGAAATATGTTACATTATCTTCAAGGCCCCATGATGCAAGTGGCCCAACCATCTATGCCATAACTCGCCAATATCTTGGCTTTGCACCAATTCTGCTTTGGAACTCAATGCAACAGAGTCATCTACCTCCAGCTTGTAGAGATTCTTCACTCGAATCCCAATCCTCTTGGTCTGACCCATGGTTATGTGTCTCAGGAACGCCTTTCCTTTACTGAAGACTACATCGTAGCCTTTGTCTTCCAACATTGCGACCGATACCAAGTTTTTCTTCAGTCTGGGCACATACTTTACATCAGTCAGGGTGAGAGGATCTCCATGCTCCCTTTGAAACACAACCATACCTTCAGTTGAAACACGGTACTTTCCATCATCGCCCATCTCTATGCGCATCTGGAGGTCTTTCTCCTCCAAGGTACTAAATAAACTCTTATCGCTGGTCATGTGGAGTGAGGCTCCACTGTCTAGGTACCAAACACCACCCACCATCGATGAAACCATGCATGTGATGAGGGTAAAATCCAATTTGAACTGTGAGGCTAGTGCCTCACCATTTGATCCTTTCAAGGATCCCTTCTTGGATTTCTTCAATGGACAATTAGTTGCATAATGGCCCACCTCATGACAATTAAAGCATCTCACTTTAGATTTGTCAATCTTCTTCCCACCATGGGAAGAACTCGATTTGGAATGGGAAGCCTTCCCTTTCCCTTTCTTTACCTTACTTTCTAAGGCTAGATTTTCTTCATCATCATGCTTAGATGAAGAACCATCTCCGGTGCTCCTCATGATCTCCTCTTGCATTAGATCTGACCACAGTCATTCCCAATTTGGTAGTGTCTCTCTTCCATTCACTGAGTCTTGGTAGCTACTCCAACTCTTTGGAAGATCGAGGAGAGCAAGGCTCATCATATCATCATCAACTGTCATTACACCTACACTCCCACCTCATACCTGTAGGTGGTAAGCTTGTTCAGGTATGTAGAAATAGTGTTGCCCTTTGCACACTTGATTTTCTGAAGCTTGTCCTTTAGCATCAGTTTCCTCTGGTCGCTGCTGTTCTGATATAGGTCCTTCAATGTCTTCCACATTGAAAACGGAGTCTCCTTCCCATGGAGACTCGAGACAATATAGTCTCGAACTCCCTCCAGAAGAATCCTCCTCGCTCTCGCCACACATTTCTTCCATTCCGCCAATTCTTGGGCATTAGCTGCTACTGGTTTGGGGATTTCTTGATCAATGAAGTCCTTCAAACCATTGTCTTCTAATATTGCTTCCATGCGATCCTTCCATGCTATGTAATTCAAGCTGCCATCCAAGGCATACTTGAGTCTCAAGCCATTGAATGCCATTGGTGAACTTTGAGATGGGATAAGAATAGATTTTGTACCTACAATCAAGAACATCAAACTTCAAACTTCTCCCTTCTTTGTATACTGTTCTCTGCTTTGACCACCTTTGCTTTGATACCATGTAGAAATTCCCACTGTAGAGTAAATTGATTATGCAATGTACTAAAGAAAAATACTTAAACTGCTTCTACAATCAAACTTGTGGAAGCTTAATCAATTTTGAGCAAGATAAAATAGAACACGTATAACAGAGAAGAAGATTCAATCACACATGAAACATAGAAGAATACTCTGGGGAAAGCCTCAGCTAAAAGCCCTGCTATCTGTATTATCACACAAGTGGAAATATCTCAGGATTACACAAAGCTTTAGCTCTCAAGCTATCCAGCTCTCAGTACAGTCCCTCACTGCTGCTCATAGACAGAATAGACACACATATGCCTTCTCCTCTGTCCTCCAAGCCTCCTATTTCCTTAGGCAGTTTATCCTAGGTCCTCGAGCTGTAACTTGTGTGATTCTCGCCTCACACACTGCTCTGGACTCTGTAATAACTCCGCAATCCTCAAGGAATGAATTCCTTATGCATGCAAGAGATATTCTCATGGGAATATTCTAGCAACTGATAGTACACTGTCCTTGCCTTTAATCTTAGTTGGGTCTTTGTCTAAAATTGACATGCATGAGTTATTTATGAGAGAATATTCAGTTATCTAGAGAACACTAGTTGCATGCATGCATGCATTAACCGACTGAACTCACAATTAGTTCCTCAAACTGTTTGGAACTAATTTAATTGGACTTAACTCAGTTAAGTGAGCTAACTAATTAAAAATCAAATACAACTAATCTTTATCTACTTAATTAAGGGATAACTACCTCAATCAAAGAGATAACTGTTGCATGACTTCACAATGACTTCATGTTTGAATTTCTCCAACTAATTAACTCAATATGAATTAATTAATTATTTTTTCAAACAGCTGGTGAGACTAAATTCGAATTTTAATTCATGGACAAATTAAAATTGCAATATATCTTGAAACACTATCTATAACAATGCTATTTTTAGCATTTCTTGTTGCTATTTTCAACATTCCTCCTAAAAGAACACCCTTATAGAAGAGAAACATCCACTTTCAATGGTAAATCAAAGAGAAACCAAAGGCCTGCAATAATGACACCTACTGAATGGCTTAGAGCATATGAGAGAGAGAATGAGGAGTTTGTAGAAATGTTAGATTCAAATGGGGAGCCTATGTTCGATGATCCAGAATTCTTCGACACCTATGTTGATAAATTTTCCACTGGGATGAAAATGAAATTTGTCTTTTATGAGCTCCCATATTGGTAGCATCTTAAGATTGCCCATTTACTAGATCCCATGCATATATTTAAAAAAAATTCATCTTATTTATGGAGGCATATATCATCGAAATAAAGTGTCACATTGGCTCTTAGGAGAAATATTATTTCTTCAAAAACTAAAAAGAAACATTGGCCAAGACAAGAAACTAGAGGAGAGGCTACCCCCTCTTGTTCTTTCAAAGAAGGTGATATCCCATCGATTTTAAAGAAAGACGACATTTCTTTGGCAAAGGAAGTTATAATGAGTATGAAGGTGCCCTCTTTATATGGGTCTTCACTACGATGATGTTTCACTGTGGACGATCATTTGTCGAGGTTGAAATGGCATGACTATTTGAACCTTCTAATAATACATATTTCAAAAATATGATTTTATTATTATTTTTATTTTTATACAATGGGATATTTTATAATTAATTTTTGTATAATGTACTATTTACTATGCAGTGTCATCATCCTTTGCTTATGCGTGGGTGTGAGAACCATGATTTCCCTCAAGACCTACGACATGCCATATCTAAATTATCTGCATTTGTATGTTAGATCACATCAAAGGAGATTCATATGGCTAGCATTCCATGGTGGCATCAAGAGATAACTAAGATTGTTTATGTGTTTGAGAAGGAACTACCAACAAGTTTCATGGACTTGCAAGTTCATATTCTAATTCACCTAGTAGATGAGGTTGAATTAGTTGGGGTGGTTTCTTGTCGTTGGATGTTCTTCTTAGAGAGGTACATGAAAAAATTGAAATATTTTGTTTGACAAAGGGTAAAACCTAAGGGGTATATATCGTATGAGTATTTCTATTATGCCAGTTAATACATTAAGCAGATCGAAAACACACAAAGTGCGACAATTTGGGATGACGAAAGAGACAAAGACAAAAGAGAAGGGGAGCTTCTCGAAATGAATAGAAAGAGGCACATGATAAAGAGTAAGTGGCTTATCATTTGTCAAATCTATACATAGTAACTATTCACACTGAACTTCATATTAATGTATATTTTGATCTCATATGTACTATATGTGTGTGTGTGTGTGTGTGCGCGCGTGTGTTGGTTTGGTTTCATTAGCGAATTCAGAAATTGAAACCATCAACAAATTCATTATTTACAATATAGAAGCGACACAATCGTGAGTCGCATTGTACAAATATAAGAGGAGGAAATGGGACAGTGACAGGAAACAATTCAAACGGTTGAATGGTAGAAGCATTCCTTATCATGATCATTTAAAAGAAAATATGCCAATGACATGCCCTAATAGTTGGGTTGTTGATCAAGTCAGAGAGAAATATGGTGCATCTAGTCGTTACCCACGTGCTGAAGAGGATGCGCTAAACATAAGGATTGGGTGCAACAAATCGGTAATTATAATCTCTTTCTATACATTTTTAACTTCATACTACACCTTTGAATTGTAACATCTATATATATTTTATAATTATGTTCGCGTTATTAGACACATGAAACTATTATTTTTTCACTTTTTTATAGGTGCATTTGTTTCCATATATGTGGGCATATGAACATCATTCTCGCACGGAGGATGTTGATGATGGATGCATAACACAAGACCGTGGAGTGGAAATTGAGTTTGGCCAATCTAGTTGTGCTAGCCACCACGATCAAAACCTAATACAGGGGATGTTAGGTTACATTGGAAAGATACAAGAGATCATTCCAGTGGACTTATATTCATTCCTATGTGTTATGTTTAGGTGCAAGTGGTGGAACACCTTTGATTAGAATAATTTAATGGAAGATCGTGATAGTGGGATGATATCTATCAACTCTAGAAAGATGTCGCATGAAGCTAGGGAGCCTTATGTTTTCCCAAAACATTGCAACTAGGTGTTTTTTACCCAGATGTGTTAGATAGGGATTGGTGGTTTGTATTAAGACACGACCTTGGATCAAAACATATTTTTGAGAACAATAATGTTCTCATGCCAAACAAGGAAGATAATGAAGGTGATGACAATAGTGAGTGATAGTACTTGTGTTATTTCATCATTTATACTATTGTTGTATGTTTTTGTTTTCTTTATTTTGCTAATTATATTATTTTTTATTTGTCTTGTTAGCATTTTATATAATTGGTAAGATTCACAAATGATTTTACACGTTTTTTTTGCAGTGGAAACATTTTTACACTTAAAACTAAGTATTTCCAATTCTGTACAATATCTATGATAACAAGGATTCAATGTCACAATCCTTCTCAAATAGGAAAATGAGAAGAATATAACCAAAATGAGAAAATAGTGAATTTAGAAACAACATTGAAGATTTAGTCTCGATTTAGATACTTATTGGTTTATTAGTCAGTTCAAATGTTTTTTCTTCTTGTTTAGTTCAAAGTCAATATAAATCATTTAGTGATAACTCTATGAGGACTTTAACAATGAAAAAATTGTGTATTAATATGTAACATTAAGTTCTTGACATGAGAGATAAAGTCATGTTTACAATATTTAAATTATAGTTCTTGCAACATTATCTAAACTAAAAGGAGGTTGTATGCATGTATAAAATGTTGATTGCATCTTTTTATGGACCATAAGATAAACAAATGGGCTTACATGGATGCAAAAGAGCTTCTAATTTTTTCTTCATGGATACTGGAACAATTTTGAATTTTATTTTCGATGGTAATTATAAATAAAAAATGAATTAATAAATATTTTATGGCTAAGAATTAAATGATAAATAATGTGATGGTAATTAAAAGACATTTGTTTGACTTTCAAAGAGACTTGGTGATGCATTTTTCTTTCTTATTTAGATTATGCAAAATAGATATATATTTTTATGTATTTATAACTAAATTATTTAAAGTAGACATGCATTTATCATTGTGAATATGATGTAATATTAGCTAGGAGAAATGTGAAAACATGAATTTTAGTGACTATCTCGTGATAAGTATGTGAAAAAAATAATATTTCTTGAGTTGTTCATTAAGAAATAATCAAATTTATTATTTATCAAAAGTTTAAATCTAATACACTATGATTTTTGTATTATTTAACTCATATTTATTATTAAAAATAGTTAAATTTAAACTAGTACAATAACAAATAAATAAACAAAATAACACCAAAATGTTATATCTTTATTACTAGAAAAAAGTTCACCTCCCTCTTTAAGGGAGAACTTCCAATATAGCAAATCCCTAATTACAAATAATTTCACAAGCCTTACTTTACA
>APFE030114899.1:21331-47791 GCA_000404065.3 Pinus taeda | reverse complement strand
TTATTAATATTTTATATTAAAAAATGAACGAGTTACACATTTTCTTCTTATTAAAAACTAACTAAATTATTTTACCTTTAATTATTTTTTCCTTGTGAGTATTGAAATATTTTACTAATTAAGTTAGAATGAATATGAATGAACTATCTAAGCAATAGAAAAATATCTATTGTGATTTTACAAGCATAATTTCAACCATACTAAACTTTGTTCTTTATAAAAATATCTTTGCATTTTTTTTTTAAAGCAAGTCGTTTGCATGCAATTTGATATGTAAAAGTCTGATATAAGTTCACCAATACATAATCAATAATAAATATCATTTCATAAATTAACATCATGATGATAACCATCTAATAAAAATTAACATCATCTAAGATACACTTCAAATGCACTACCATTATCTAATTATATACACCTCTAACACATATAAATGCCCTTAGCTAGCACACTAATCTAATAATTTAACAAGGCATCATCATCATGATCACATCTAACAAAACATAAACATTGTAATCTAACATCATTACTACAAACATCCTCAAATTAATATACATCTCATGTCAAATAACTACTATCACATACACATCTATCTGTAAGCACACTAAATAAACATATCTAACATGACCTAACAATATACACATCAGCACAAACATATAAATTAAGTACATAAACATGAACAAAAAAATGCACCACACACACACACAAGAAATAAATAAAAAAGCTCTGAAGTGAAAGGGAAGCTCGCCCTCCCATGTATCATCACATGACATTTATCTAAAACCATATAAAATTCCCTCAAAGCAGACCATCTAATACAATGTGGCACCTGAATTAAAGAATCAACATAACACAAAAGAGGGCAACTAATACGTTGCCCATCACTACTAAAGTATGCAATGGTGGTGATTAATAACGAGAAGCACCAGACCTATTTTGCAACAAAAGAAGAAATCCGTAGTTGTCCACCGCACTCTTGAAAATCTGTTAGACGGACTACATGAAGCCCAACATATCTCTGAGAGTAGGCATGTTGACTCTTTGCTGCAACCCCATGGGGGACATCAAGGAATTGGGGAAAATCCTCCCTTCTCTTGGATAAGCCAATTATAAAGTAAATATCCTCCTCTGAGGGCTTATACCATGCCCCAAGACCGATATGGAAACCCTGCTCCTGGACACTCTATCGACAGATCAGATGTTCCAACAAGGCAAAGTGTGCCTTAAGGGATGTAGCCTCATTATAGTACTTGAGGAGGCCTACATTCCTTAAGAGTGTTCGGGTCGATGCAGTAATAGGGCGAGGGTATAAATCCCTCTCCCTCTTGTTGGCCTCCTATGGTTGAACCACATTGTATTGGACCACCATTTGCTCATGATCCTACTGCTGCTCTCTCTGCTATGATTGACATATAAAATACATCAACCTCATACATAAAATACAATTTTTGTTTATTAAATCAAAAATGTATTTATAAATATAGAAACATAACTTTCAATTAAAAAAAGCATCAGTGCACCCAAAAAACAGCCATGCACCGGCTCCGGTGCGTTGTTGAAGACAATCACACCGGCATCGGTGCGCACATACATATGACGCACCATTGTTGGTTCACATATTTAAATTTTCATCGCGGTGCGTCACACTTATGCACCGGTGCACACGTATAATTTTTTCGCACCGGTACATAATGTTTAGGTTATTGAATGCACCAAGTTATAACTATATTTTAAATATTTGCACCAAGTTATAACTATATTTTAAATATTATTTTGTGGTGCATTTGGTAAATATCAATGCAACAGGCGTAACTTAGAAATTGTACGCATCGACATACAATTTATAGTATTCTTGATGCGTATTTATTTACGAAAAACACCAAAACAATAGCGGTGTGTTATGTTCACGCACCGAACAGAAATTCTAATTCGTTAAAAATTAAATTAGACAAAAATATAGACATTGCTTGGACATTTGCTCATTGGGGAGGCATTGCTGACACGTAATTAAGAAAAATAATTTTCACCAAGGTTTGATAAAAGTGGAAAGTCAGGCACTGAGCACGGTACAGAAGGATGGTGAGCAAGAGAAGCATATATTTTTTTGTTTTTGTTTGTTTGTTTTGTTTATTTGTTTTTTTTTCAATTAATTAATTCAACCCTCTGTTGGTGCATTATTATAACCGCACAAGTGCGGAAGATATCCAAGAGCACCATTTTTTTTTGAAATTAAAAAATCTATAGCAGTGCTTTTGTTAAGCTGCCCCGGGGCGTTCTAATACAGGTACGACACCAGTGCTTTGTTTGACTATAACACCACTCTTTTTCCAAAAATTAAAAACTGCTTTATAAGATGCCTCGGGTCATTTTAATACATTTACAACACCGGTGCATCATTGGAAAATAACACCGCATTTTTTTGAAATTTAAAAATTATAGTGGTGCTCCTTCTTTGTTTGCACCGAGCTGTTTTACTACGTGAAGGGCACTGGTGCTACGACTGTATATAGCACCGACAATTTTTAAAAGTTAACTTGTTTCTAATGTTATCGATTATTCAAGCACTGGTGCATTATGTTATTTAGCGTACTGTGTTTTTTTAATTTTATATATATATTTTTTCCACTGTGCATCATGTTCTATGCGGCACCGATGCTTGTATGGATAGTAAAGCACCGATGCGTTTATATATTGTAGATGCACCATCCAAAAAACATTCGCTAAAACATTCGCCCGCCCACCTTTGCTACAACTTCCGCAAAAACCTTTGCTATAAGGTCTTTTCCTTGTAGTGGTACTTCACCATATGATTTGGTACTTCTCATTTTCAGTGTGTACATTGTGAATTTTATCGTTGACATACCGGTACTCGTTATTATTTGTCTTCTCTGCATAAAATATGTTATTTGTTTAATACACAAGTCCCGACGCTTAATATAAACCAATGCATAAAACAATTTGTAATTTATGCAAAAGGCAAATGACACTGCTAGTCAAGTTCTAGTTTTCCCATTAGCAGTACGAATCATCTGCCATATCAAATACTCAATTATGACTTAAATACCTTCACTTTCAAAGGGGCCATATTTTCCTATCAATTTAGTGAAGTCGTACGTTTTCAATGGATTTATCGTCTAAAGTTTTTAGACTCCGCAGTTGCAACTTTTGCATGTTGACGGAACATTGGGTAGGTATTCATTTTGAATCATCTATCAAAATTCGAGATCGTAGACATTTAATGTGTGACATCTGAGATCACGCTGGTCTGTAAGCACACTCGAAAACGTGTAACCATTAATAAACAATATAAATTTTGAGATATTCGTGCTTGGTTCCAAAATAACATTTCGACTTCGGAAACTCATGAGGCATGATATGAAATATATGTTTTTAAATATTTAGTAACAAATAAAACATAATATGTAATATAATATTTTAATTTAATAAAGGATATGCACACATTTATAGTTAACAAAAAGGTAAAAAAACATATAAAATACTATTTTTTTTTTGAAGGTGAAACTTACAAGAACACATAAAACATAACCTGAAACAATAATTATAATAACTTTATATTTATTGTTTTTTACTTTAATTTAGCTATATTTAAGCTAAACAACAAGGACTAGCTACTCTGTAACACTTGTTTGAGATTGCATAATGTAATAAGTCATCTATAGATCTTAGTTAAAATAAATAAATTTACTATATTATCTATAGAGAGGGAGAAAAAAAGTTTATTGTGTTTATATAAAATTTTGGGATTGCTTTGTAATTGGTAGATAAAGTTAAAGTTCTTGTATGGAAGAGGTGCAAGTGGGTTAAGTGTGAGTGTGTTATTGATAATGTTCCTTTTTTTTTTTTTTTTTTATCACATCAAGCTTAGGTTTCATTTCCCAACTCCCCATGTGTCTAAACCTACTTCTTGCCACTTACACCTCAATGAGCTTAACTTGACCAAAAGTCAACTCATTTAAACAAACTACAGCGGCTAACTTGTAATGTTGTGACCTTGGTCGTTCAACACAAATTAGTTTACCCCTCTTGGGTTTAGCTCTCATTCCATCTCCAACCCAACCTCAGTCCACCCAACACCATTCTAGTCCCTACAAGGCCATTAAGCCTGACTGCCCCTCTCAAGGCGAACAATGAAGGTCACTTAGATATGATCATGCATTTGAAAGGTTTTTCTTTTTTTTTTAATAACAAAGCTGGAAAATTATATTATAATATAGAATTTCATATCAAAGTCAACAAGGAGAATCATAACGAAAGAGACAATCAATGTCCTACCCCTAAGTGAAGATTAAACAAAATATTCTTCTCCTTACTAGACCATAGAAGTCTCATTTTGACTAAAGCACATGTTTATGGAACGTCTTAATATTGCTCACGTCCATCAACTATTGATTTCCCTGATTTTAATATGTGCCAAGATTAGCTTGTGTGTCTGCTTGTTCGTTGTTGGCACATAGTACATGGGACCATTGCACCAATTCAAATTTCCTTTGAGGGTTCTAATTTGAAATAAAAATTTATCCAACTTATTGTTCTTGGAGTTGTACCATGAATTATATGGCTAATGATAATTGTGGAATCGCCAAATACTAATAATTTTGTATTCCCCATTGGTGTGCCAATGACAAACCTTGGAGCATGGCATATGCTTCTACCTAGTTGTTTGTCATATGACCAAGGCTCCATGTAAAACTATGTTGTGGGATTCCTCTAGGCAAGGAATAAGCACCCCCTCCCTTAACCACTACATCTATTAACCCTAGTTGAAATAGATGTTGATAAAGAGGGAATGAAATGAACTCGAGGTGTGAATGTATTAACAAATAATTTAAATGCTTTTGAGATAAGGTTAGCCATCGCAACTTTAATTGATCAAACAAAACATTCAAGATGATCATTCCCTAGAACAAAAGGTCTAGTTGGTGAAAGAAATGGAAGAATCTTCTCCTCATCTAGAGCTTGACCCATAGAAAGAAATAATAGGTGCCACTAAAAGAATTTAAAAAGGGGTAGAAAAGAAAGGGAAAGAGATGATGAAGGTAAATAAATCATAACAAATGAACTCAATAACCTATAGGATGATCACTGCCTCTTTAGAACAAGTGTTACAATGTGAATCCCTAGACAATCACAAAGTCCAAGATCAACTTCTTATGAGTTGTCATCCTTATCTACTAATGAGGTGTTGTCATCATACACTAATGAGTTTTCAATGAGATATAGATCTAGAGATGGTCAAATACATGTACTTTAAATTGTTATCATGAGATAAACACGTGTTGAGAATGGCTTAAAGTATTTTTTACGAAGTTATTGTCTTTCTTGTTCAATTTTTAACATGTTATCATAACACCTTATAGGTCTTAAGGGCTTGCTCATTCCTCCATGACAATTACCATAAGAGGTGCAACCAATGACACGAAAATAAGTATGAATTAAATGAAAAGCAAATCAATAACCATCTAGACATGCAATATCAATAAAGAGGCCATAGTTCTTTCAACTTCTTATTAATTTGAAGTGAAAATGTTTCATTATGTTATAAATATTATAAAGTAAAATCTTGCACTTTATATATGGGTTCAAATGAATAATGGAAAGAGATTTTTTTTTTCAAAATGGAATCATTTTCTCATGATCTATTGCTAGTTCATTTATGACCATTCCCATCAACACAAGTTCATATTATATTTCTCTTTCTTGCTCTCCATTTCATATGATATGATTGTAGATTTGACAATCTGCTTGTAGTAGATCTATATCTCATTTCGCTTAGTATATCTATCATTGTAAAAAACATTAGAGATTTGCAAGTTTATTTTAGCCCATTTAAAATATTTTTCACATATATGTTGGAGTTTCTTTATTTCAAGATTTATTGTAGATATGTAGTACACATCTGTCTTTTGTGTATATCTCTGAGATCCATGACTCCACAAACATCAATTTTTGCATTTTCCCCTTTATAATGGATGAACTAGTGAAAAAATTGGAGGCAACCAACCTTTATGCAATGCCTATGAAATGAAAATGAAACCCATGTACTCAATTAAAAAACAAAAGTCAAATGGTTGCAAAAATTTTTGTTTGGTTTGAATTGGTAGTCAACATACATCAAAAGCACTCCACTTTGCATAATTTTTCAAGTACCAATCACCGCCCTAGTCTACATACATTAGCATTGTATCTTCCCTTTAGTAGTGGGGTTTGGATATCTTTTATAGTAATAGTAAATAATATTATAATCTATTTTTAAGGTCACAACCAAGCCAAACACCAAATTGGTGTATGAGACCCTCTTGTTTTTGGTACAAGGGACTCACCTCCATGCAATGATTTGACTGCTAAAGTCTATAGAGGTGTACATAGCCTACCCCCCTCTAGATTTGAACTTAGGACCTCTTACATGGAATCACATGTTCTTAACCACTAAGGCCACTCAAGATATACACAATACTTCCAATGAAAATTCAAATGCGATTATAAAATACCAAGCAAGTGTTAGACTTTTAAAATTGTTTGAAAATTATTGCCAATTACATAACATAAATATTCTTAGGCATGATCATGGTTAAATCTGATTTTTGAAGCATGGAGCCTTCACATTGATTTGTAAAAACCCTTGTTCAAAGAATTTTGTCCACATAGTTGTGGAAAACCTTTTGCCCATGTTTTAGAAGTCGTGATCTGAAAGCGGGAAGGCTTCCACTGACTAATGTCGCACATTTGTTAAGAAGTCATTATCTAAAAGGGGAGTCAAAGAATGTAAAAGAAGCCCACGCATGTGCATACACCTATTGGTGGGAACCTACTTGTCAAATACATTTGCTAACATTTCCATCAAAAGAAAAGGCCATGTCAAAGGACAATTTTTGTTTGAGGAATTGTATGTACATTTGTTGATGGTAGAAATTAAACCCACAAAAATTCCATGGAATTATTTTTGTGATTTAATATGGTTGTAGAGCCCACCTTCAGTTATGAAGATCAAAGTGTACAACCTCTCAAAGAGAGTGAAAATGTTGCTAAAAATTTCATAATCCATGAATCAACTCAAGGTGCTTAACATTGTCAATGTATTATTTTCCTCAATACATGGTGGAGGCTTTGAAAATTATCTCTCATAAATATGTCCATATTCACCATCTACATGCAAGAGGTATAGTTGACTATTTTATCTAAATTTTGTGAAATGGATTACTTAAATATTTGTCCATCTTTATTTTTTAATGGTATTTTACCAAATGCATGAGGTAAGGACAACAATGCTGGTTTATAATACAAATCAATACCAAATAAAGAATGAGATAGGGAAGGATTAGGTTGAGGTGCTTTGTAATTGATGTATAGCATTAAAGTGGGCATTGTCAAAGTTAATGGAATGGGTTTTATGCAAGTTTGTGAATTCTTATGGTAAAAATACAAGTGGATGTGTGTAGGTAAAATGGTTCTTGTGAAAGTTTTCCAATTTCTTTTGTAAAAGTACAAATGGATGTGTGTAGGTAAAATGTGATAAGAAGAGTACAACTAGATGCATGTAAGTAAAATGTGTTCATAAAAGTACAAGTGGATTTATGTCAGTAAAATGTACAAATGGATGTGTGTAGGTTAAATGTGTTAAGAAGAGTACTACTGAATGCATGTAAGTATAATGCGTTGAAAAAAGTACAAGTGCAATTATGTAAGTAAAATGGATGTGTGTAAGTAAAACATGTCAGTACAAGTGGATGTGAGTAAGTAAAACGTGTAGTAAAAGTACAAGTCGATATAAGTAAAACATGATGGTAAAAGAACAAGTGGTCATGTGCATGTAAAATATCTAAATAAAATGGGTATTGTGAAAATATGCCAACCCTTTTTATACTTTTATAAAAAGGGTTGATTTTCACAATATTAAGTTTTATTTAGATATTTTACATGCACATGACCATTTGTACTTTTATCAACACATTTTACTTACTCACATCCACTTGTACTTTTATCAACACATTTTACTCATATACATCCCAAATATATATACAAGTGAAGATATGTAAAAGGACACAGAGGATTGATCTTTTAAGAGAATATAAACAAATTATTATATATATTATATTTATATATTATATATATATATATAATAATCCTAGACTTGTCATGAAATTTTAATAAGGAGGTCCATGGTACCTTGCACCTGTGAAATGGTGGATGATTTTCTTTCAGATCCTTAATGGTGTCTAGTTGTTTAACACTCATATTTAATTTGGAAAACAACACAAGCATAAATGATCACGCACCCATGAAGCACATATATTACAACATGATTGCAACAATTAAGTTAAAATTATTATTTTTGTAAAAGAATAAATGTTTGTGTCATTTCAAAACAATTTGCAGTAAGTGATAAATTGTAGATCCATCGAAAACAACATTCTCTTTGAATCAATACCTGGTTGAGTCACTAAATTGTAAATTTGATGGAGTTGTAAACCCTTTGTACAAATTGTCATAAAAGCCTACTTGAAATTGCATAAGGAGGTCATTTTCAATGAAGATTATAGTATAATATCATTTTGGGGTGAATGAGTGGTAGTAGCTTAAACCCTGGTATGACATAAGTATAGGAGAATTGTTGTAGCGGCTACAACCACCCTCCAAAATTTTGCCTTCACTTCGTTTTGGAGCCTCCCTCCTTAAATCTCCGCAGCTTGTCTTGCACTGACCACGTACTTGTGCTTTCATTTGAATTTATCTTTCACTCTACAACTTGCGTCGCTTACTTGCTTTGCTATTTAACCACAAGCTGACCCCCCGTGACTTGGTTGCATCTGGTTCTTACACTACCTTTGGAAACTGCGCAATCCTAGAGGGTAGCCAACCTTGCTCTTAGGATTTGTGTAGTGTAGCCCAGTAAGGAGCCTTGCTCTCAAGAATTGCACAATGCAACCCAGTAGTGAGATTCAACTTCAGAATTGCACAGACCCAGCTGACAACATGTCTTCAACTGGGAAACTACGCAGAGCACGAGAGGCAACCAAAGCCACTCAACCCAGAAATTGCGCAGAACCTAATTTGCTCAGAAGATTTCTTAGTGCAGAACCAGTGAGTTGCCCGATCCTTCCCAGAACTGGACGGCGCATGGAATTTTTCCCGAAAATCAAGAAGTTAAGAGGAAAAACATCCCTGGGAAGTAGGGATCTATTATTAGTTTCTCAACGGTGACACATTTCCATCTTTAGAAGCTTCTACCAAGTGTCCTTGTTATCCTTGATCTCAAGCATACGCGTCATGAACTCCATTTTCCTCAAATCTATGTAATGCACACATCTAGAGCTCACTTATGCATTCGATCATCAAGTTCTAGCCTCTCTAGGAGATCAAGGAGATTTCAGAGCATTTTCATTGCTTTTCAGGGTGAATTTTGCTTTTATTGCTTTATGCCCTTTTTTTTTCATCGCTTCTGCTTGTTTAGCTTGTGAGAGTGTTGTTTCACTCATTTTGTTGAACGACTGCTAACATTTTAACTTGTTTTATCTTGTAGAAGTGTTGTTTTAAGTTATACATTTCCTTCCCTAAGTGTCACATGATTTTTCTTGTTTTTGCACCAACAACAGTCATTGTGGCGCCAGACCTCACATCTCACTGCATGTACTGTGCAATCTGGGAGCTCAAAGCCTTTGCTTTGGCTTCGAGGATTGCGCAAATCATATCTTGGGTTGGCTCCAACTGGGTAGTTCCAGGAGCTAGTCTCCTAGCTTGGTCACTAAAACTGTGCAATGCACAGTCTCTCCCGGGCCCTGTCCCAAACTGAACTGCGCATTGCGTAGTTCTAGTCATGAATATTCCACACTGGCTACTGGGACTGCGTAGTGCGCAGTTCTAGTAGTCAGTTAGTCACCAATGTCAGTCAAAACTATGAAATCTCTCTCATCAACTACCCTGATTGCTACTTGATCATGTTGTGAATCTGGATTTGTAAGAGTTAATGTTTTCTTGTCATGAGTTTTTGTTCTGTCCCACAAGTACCACACTCGCGAAGCACTTCTCTCCAGCAGTCATTGTACCATGGCACCAAATAGAGTTATTTCAAGAGCGACCACTGAAAGAAGTACTGGGGAAGCAGTTGAGCAAGCACCAATTTAATTGCCAATATATGCACATGCCCAACACTAACATGGCAACAAGACCAACAACAATGACAAAAGGCAACAATCCAATATATGATCAGGGAAAGATGAAGTTGCTGACATAAAAAAGGGAGAACAAAGTTGCAGAGTGAAAGTAGATTTAATCTTCATGCAGACATATTTGATAGAAAAAGCAAAAGGAAGCAGAGGACACAAACAACATAGTGAAGGAAGAGAGAAAAATAGAGCTTGCAGGTAGTAGAATTGAGATCACAACAAGCATAACAAGAGTTGAAGGAAGAATAGGAGCTGAGAAGCAGAAACAGGAAGAAGAATAAAGGCAAGGCATAATGAAAAAGTAAACAATGGCAATACAGGTTGATAACCCAAAACAACCAACAGCTGAGGAAGAGAGTGAACAGATGTAGGTTCCCTCACCAAAGCTAAGCATGAGAACCAAGTCCGATTAGAGGTCGACAGGTACATGGAGCAGTTGATGCATAAGGCCACCAGTGATGACTTGTAGTTAAGCGTAGACAACATGCAGATGTACATTGGTGGTGCAAACACACTTAGAACAATGTTGTACATACTTCAAGATGAGACAGGCACAGGTTCCACGACCATATTCCCAGATGCCATGGAGGCAAAGGTCCACTTTCAGTAAGGCAACATCAAGCAGTTTGGGGACATCACAACATAATACCAAGCTTGGCATCAGTACATGAACGAGAAGCATCAAGTGGATGTTTCTGAGTTGGTATATCACCAAACCTTTGAGTCATAGTGTTTTGTCTTGTTAGGTTGTCTCTAGCCTATTTTGTCTCACATGGGTACATGTGGAAAATGTGTATTATTTGTAATTAGGTTATAAGTGAAATTCCAAGTGTCACTAGTGGAATGTGAACAATCACTATGTAACGTAATGAGTTTTTTAAATAGGTTTAAGAGTCATGAGAGTAGGCGAAGAGTCATAAAGGAGAATTTCAAGGGTCACCCCAACCTCTATTATAAATAGAACCTCATAACTCATAGCACAGGCTTTTGGGAGCCAATATTTTGGCTAGGAATTGCATAGGTAAGGCTTGGAGAGTATTGTGATGAGCCTTGTTCTCCACAACGTAGAGCGAGGACGTCTCTTCGGAGGAGCAGGCAGTGTTGATTGTAATGTTCCACTATTGGGGCTACTGGCTGTCAATGGTGTATGTATGGATGACACTTTCACTTAATAATATAACCGAGCCAACATGTTTTCATGCATATGTTGTTATTATAGTTTGACTATTTTAATTACTTTAGAAATGTATGTTATTTAACTTAAGCATTTGTGTATGAACTATTTTGTATGCAATTCTATGAATCTTGTTGAAGACATGTTGTTGTATTAACCCTTCACTTTGGATTGTGGACTATTCCGCTTCCAACATGTGTTGTCATTCATCTCGTGCATTCCTTTCAGGCTATGTACTATTACAGGCTTCTAAGGGACACACTTCCTATTCCTCTCCGTGTGTTGGAACCCCCATGCATCTCACTTGACTCGCTGCAAGGCCACACACTTGCTTCTGACAAAGTTATCACACTTACCTCTACATGCTACCACAATCAAGGAATTAATTTACTACCCACTGTCGGGACTCCTACTCCAAACGGTCTGAGGTCTAGTTGGGACTTCTTACTGGGAATATCCCCTGACATGTTGGTGGGTCCAGTTAGCCCTGAGGTGCAGTGTTGCTATTTTAACGAAAATATCCCCTGTTTTAGCTCCGATGGTCCACGTCTCCTCTTGCTCCACTTTGGCCATAACCATTTAAAAACCCGGGACCATACAATGATCACAATACAAAGGAAAACACGGGAAAACCCGCAGCCGAACCATAAGCTGGACTTCAAAAAATTATACCCCTGAGCTCATAAATATCAGCGGGTCCACTCTCGGTTCATCTCCTTTCCGCTGCGCTCTCCATTCTTTGATCTCCAATCAGATCGATCTCTGCCGCCTGACCAACATCCCGACTGTCGATCTACACCATCCAACAACCCCCACACCCCACTTCCCACCAGTCACCCGAAGAGGAAATTTTTTGGCTTTGTTAGTGTTTTTGACAGTCAGACAGTGAACTGAAATAAAAAAATGCATGGCCGAAAAAGGAAAAAACAACAACACGATGCAGTCGAACCAACATAAATGATTATGGGACATCGCTGGCACGGGTGAACCACCTAACAACGTGGTGAAATTATCATAATTTGATTACCATGTTTGTTAGAAATAGAGCTCTCAGAGCTCATGTTTGTCTAGTTACAACATCAAGTGGTTAGAAGATAGAGGGGATAGATTAAGACATCTCCAACCTCAGAGAGTTCGAGAGTATTGTTAAAAGCCTATAAATGGCTAAAAGTTCAGAGGAAGAGGGGTTCAACTTTTGGAGACTGTGGATATTTTGTTCCTCCCAGCATCTCATCTTCATTCTAGTAATACAAGCTTCTTTTGCTGTTACAAGTTCAATTCCCATCTTCTCCTTTGTTCTAAGCTTGCACTTGAATAGGTTATTCATGTTTTCTTCTGTATATAATGCCAGATAACTGTCATCTTATCTCTGTGTTGATAAATTAGATTTGCAAGCCTCATTTACTTTCTGTAGCTAGCCATCCATATGTGTTTATGTATGTATCTGCTGGTACAGTCAGGATTCTCCATCTATTCATTGAATCTATAAACTATTGAGCATTAGTGGTCGAAAGCCTTGTGAAAACAGAGTTGAACAATCATCTGACTTGATCCAATCCCAAATCCATTCCAATAGTTCAGAGAATGATATTGAAGATTTATATGTTGTTAGGCATCTCTGAGCTACAACCTAAAAGAGTTTCCTGGAGTGCTAACAGGTCCAACACCGTTAACATTTCTAGTGCTAGAAGGAGGGCTAGATGACAAGATGAGTCCTCAAAGTCTGTTTTGAATCTTTGTACATCATTCATGACGTACATTACAATCTCAACTCTGACATGTTTTTCTCATGCACATGATTTCAAAGTGTCGGAGGACGTCATTTATGACTTGTCACAAATCAAGTACGACGGTGAAGGCAGAGCAGTCTTGCTAAGGCACGGAGTTGCCTTCACAAGCTTCTGTCACAGGAATGAATTCCCCTCAAATGACATTGCCTGTGGGATGTTCGCTTACATGCTCGATGGGCATGTTGACCAATGGTGTCACACATTGCCCGCAACATCCATTCACTCGTATGATCACATGACTAGAGATTTAATCCATGCTTTCTATTATTATGACCTCAAAGCACTCAATTTTTTTTTTTGAAATTATGAAAATCACACGATGAATCTATTGCACAATTTTGGGTGCGCTTCTTGAATCTTGCTTTTCAAATACCTGAAGATGAAATTGATTGGAAATTCCTCAAGGAATTGATTGAAAAATTATTTCATCTTGAATTTCCAAATCCAATGGATCTTAAAGTACGGTTGGTGGAATGGTATCGGGTGAAGTTTCCACATGCGTGGGTCTTGAAATAATGGTAATTAATCCTTGGATTCTCTATCTAGAATATGTGGAAGGAAAGAAACCCGAGGGTGTTTGAAGACAAACGTAGACCCTTTAATATGGTTATGAAGATAACCTACAATAATATTCAAGAAACTCTGAGTGAGAGCATTACTAGCGGATCCAGGGGACGAAAAAACAGACGAAGACGAAATGATTATCCTTAGAAAACTGAACTTAGAAAAGGTAACATTATTTCTTGTCTTAAAATGCACATAGGTCTGAGCAGAGAGAGTTTCTTTCAACCCCTTCCTCAATCCTTTGTTGCATTAAGTTTTGATGGTGCCTCAAGAGGTAATCTAGGTGCAACATGAATAGGAGGGTTACTTCGGGATGCAAATTCAAATCCTATTCATATCTTTGATTTCTCATGTAGATGAAGTACTAACAATCTGGCAGAATTTTGGGCTTTAGAAAAAGGTCTTAAAATCACACAAAGAAAAGGGATACGGTTGCTACAGGTCCACGAGAATTCTCAAATAACAATTAACAAGGTGCAAAAATAATTATTAGGTCACCCTCTATAAAAACTCATCTATAGTTGGAACTTGCAGGAAGCTGCACATAACATTAAGGATTTATTGGAAACTTTCAATTATGTTATCCCTCTTCATACTAAAAGGGAAGGAAATAAGGCCGCAAATTGTTTAGATAAATGGGGGAGTAGTGGAAGAGATGTCGCAGTGGACGAAGAATGGAAGGATTTCTTGTAGCACAATGTTATCTCAAAGTTGAACTAGTGGGTAGAACAGGATAAACAACGAAGAGAGGCTATGATTCCCGATGGGGTGTTTTACCATTTGAAGGTGACTGACTTCCCATTTTTCAATGAACGGGTCATCATACCACTCATAATTGACATGCAAACAGTCTGTTTGACCTCCACTTGGCATCTCTCACATCACACATGGATGTATATCAATTTTTGTAGAAACTCTGTATGGTGGAGTTATTAAGAAATTAAATTCATAAGGTCATGGGGATGAGGAATGTGCATGCTAAAGGGTCATTGACATATGAAATGGTTATTTGGAGCTGGTAAGGTTGAGAGCTCATATGTGGGAATGGATATGGTAGGGCATCTACTTGATAAGTGATAGAGGCATATTATGATTTTTCCACTCTGCGAATTCTTGGGATGATAACTATTGACCACTATGTGACAACGACCCATAGCAGTACACCCTCTTTTTTCTCAAAAATGATAGTGCCTGATCGATGTGTCTGTGCCGTCCAACTATCATCATCAGCCTGATCATCATGTTATAATGTAAACCCATTCTGCATGTATATGATATAACTAATCTCAGAAGCACTGTGTCATGTATGTAACAACCAAGGTAAACCTACCTTTCTAGTGACGATCTCCATTCTGGGAGGTTTTTTGTTTCACCGATCCATTCTCAGACGATTGGCAGAGTTTTCTCCTCTAGTCTTACGCCAAAGCTGGAATGGATTTTGTCGCTAGGATCTTGAACGAGTCCTAGTGTTCTATATCGAGTCTATGTAAAAGTGATTTGGGAATAATCCTAACTATTCGGTTAGGTTATTTTATTACAAATTGCTTGGTCTATTGGATTATATTTGTGTCACAGAAATGGGTGGTCTGTGAGGGTCTATTACAAATGGGTTTTCCCTGTTATAATGTAAAAAATATGAAAATCATGATGTAAAGTGTCTTGAGGGTTGGAAAAATAGTTTATCCCCTCATAGGTTAATTAATTAAATTTTTCTGACCAAACATTAATTAAAATCCTAAGCCAAAAATTTAATTAATTCCAGGTCCTAGGTAAATTTAAATTCTCCAAAGGCAAAATTCGTCGGTCCTAAAAAATTAAATTTTAAAAGGACCCGGAACTAAGGAAACTTAATTATTTTGCTAAATTTTAAACCTTTGATCCCTAGGGATTAAATCAAAGTCAAATTTTTGGGGAAATTAACTCAAAAATTCTATTTTTGAGTTTATTAAAATGCATTTAATTAAACATTTCAAATTTTTCCAAATATTTAAATATTTTGATGGATGAAATTAAAAGAGATTTTAATCTTCATCAACAATCGAGATTGATTTGACAAGGATCACTCAAACTAGCCGTTGGAGGATTTATCTTTAAATAGAAAGTCATTTGTCAGTTGATCCATTCGATCTTTTGATCGTGTGCTTAGCAAGAAGCTCTGGTGTAATCTTTTTTCTGGATAATAACGAAAGACTTTGGGGTTAAATTCCGTCGGTATTACTCTTCATGGGAATACTCTAAGATATGTTTTTTCCATGCATAAATTTTTCTAAAGCCATTGATGATAGCTTATGAAGAGTGATTTGTGTATATGTATCTAGCTCAACCGTTGGGGTTTGAATAATAATTTAAATTTTGAATGTAATAGTAAGTATCTCTATTTGTATGTATTTTATTGTTATTGTCTCGTTCTATTTTTTATGTCTGGATTGAGTTTTGCAGGGAAACCTTGATTTTAGATCCTCGGGCATTAGGGGAAGTTTTCAGTTGGACTAGCCAACTCCCGTTCTGTGTATTCTGAAGAGCCCAACTAATTTATCTTAGGGCTTATCATAAGATTTTGCTCGTGATACACAAAGGGTTTCAAGTTAGCACCTCCTTTCAAATTTAAAAAATCCATTTTTTGTGGAAAATTTGATAGATCTGGCTATTAAGAGCCTTAGATTATCAGATCTAGGAGTGGAGTTAGACTCATACTCCTTAGATGTGATAGATCTGTAAATTATTTGTATAAATCTATAAATTATTTATATAGATTTGTTATTTACTTGTGTAGATTTCAAATTTTATAACATAATTTCAAATTTTAACGCTTGGTTTTTTTGGTTTTTCTCTATTTTTGTGCATATTGGGTATTGGGTTTTTCTCTTTTCACTTGTGCAGGAATAAATTTGAGAAATCAACCAAGGAAATCTTTAGATCTGAGACAGATCTAGACCTTGGGGGGCAAGATCTGGGTTCAAAGATTGTTTGCAGGAATAGATATGAGAAATCATTAAAGAAAATTTTCAAATCTAAGTTTTTTTCAAGGAGATATGGGGGTTTTGAGACAAATCTAAGCCCTAGAGGGCAAGATCTTGTCCCAAATATTTTTGCAGGGCCAACCATTAAAGATTTTGCAAAATGTAATATATATATATAAATAATATATATAATATTATAATAATTCAAGGTTTGGGCTCTAAGCTCAGGTCATCCTCCTCTCTAGCCCAACCCTAGCCCTATTGGGCCTATGCTTAGCCCCCTCATTGGCCTAGATCCCCTTGCTCTATTTCTGATCTGAATATCTATTTTTTTTTGAAGCTGATCATTGGTGTTTTTTTGTAGAAAAATTGGTAAAAATTTGCGTTTCAGGTATTGGAATTTTTTTGGCAACTTGGGCAAATGATCATTAAGGCCTAGGGCCTAAAGGTTTGATCTCTAAGCTCTCTTTTTCCACACTACTTGCTACAACAATCATATACCTTTCTAATGGTGGAAAATTTCATGTGGGTTAGCCTAAAATCAGTGCCTAAGTTGTCTAATACATTAAGGAATTAATTCTTGAGTTAAGAATCCATCATTAATCCTATTCCATATTTTAATTGCTAACTGTAATAAGTAATATCAGATTTGATATAATTCCGGAAATCACATCATAACAGGCTATTATTTTTTGATAATTCATGTGGGCAAGTTTGGAAAATTTCCTGTAAATTTTTGGTATAAATATAGCATTAATAGCTTAATGTTTTCATTGTCATATTGCTGCTGTCATAACCTTTGTTTGTTGCTGTCCTAAATAATTCACTGCTGTCTTAAAAAACAATTCTTTGAAAGTTAGGAGTTTTAATATCGTTGTGGAAGTAACTGTCATAAGAATCTAGAAGGGTGATCTTCTTGATTGCAACAAGCATTTCCCTGCTATCATAAAGTCTTTTTTGCTACTCTTTTTTATCACTGAAACATATTGGCTGCCATAGATTAAATTTTGAAATTTCAAGTGATTTGAGTTCATAACACAATTCAAAATTTGTTTGACATATTTGGCTTAGTTTGGCATTTTAATTTTACTGTTGTCATAAGAGAATTTCCTGCTGTTGTAAATCTAATATTTGAAATAAGTTCTTTTGGATGACTGGTTGCATAAGTTCAGGTCAACAAATTTTTGGTACAATTATTGACAATAAAATCCAAGTTTAAACTCCTATTTTCTGAATTTCTGAATCACATACACACAAGCTCATTGCCTAAAGAAAATTCATTTCACACACTTGGAACATATAAGTCTAATATTTTAAATTGCCCAAAGGTTTTCTTGTTTGGTGAATGGTAAATATTTTGAAATCTATTGAGCTAAGTATAATTGAAAATGCTTGCATTCGATTTGGATCTAATAGAAAACTTGAGCTATTTGAATATCTCTTAAGTAGTTTTGGAGTTTTCAAGTAATTGTCATTGAAGCATAAATTGGATAAATGCTCTATTTCTCTTTCTTGACATTAATATCATTATTGGCTTGTGGTTATTATAATTTTTTGACGTATTAGTGATCTTTCTTTAAGAGCATATATCTTGTGTATCTTATTGGCACTTTGTCTTCTATAAGACTGTCTCTTCATTTCATTAAGTACTCTTGTCATAAAGTTAATCAATACTAAGTACTTGAGTCTTAAATGATCTTACCTCAAGATTACTCACTCATCCCTTTTCTAATTGCATCTTGCATCTCTTTTCATCATAATAACATTTTCCTTAACAATAGTTGTCCATCATGTACTGGGTCCTAAATTTCTTAGCAAGATAGTTGACTCCATAAGGCACTGGTATCAATTGTATAAATTGAATCATTTAAGTCTTTTTAGATCTAAACAAGTATTTGGTCGCTCAACAATGTCTCCCAGACTGGTTGGTTCCCAACTAGTCCTCATTCATTCCATTTTCATAGGGTCCACCCCCTAGTTTGATGTAGGGATACAATTTAAACGGAGAGAGTGGGGATTAGGGTGATATCCCCCGATCTGAGTCGTTGTCACAGTGCCTGGACATTCTGTGTGACAACAATAGCTTTTTGGGAGAAGTATCACACTTGGTGATTGGTGGGCGTTTTGATTCAACTTGGGCTCATGTCTGATAAACATTGTATTAAGCCTGCTACATTATATAACAATTCATTTTATGAGGTAGGGTGGAAAACTCTTCAGGTGACTGCAAGGTGGTGAAACTTTTTTGTCTTGCATACAAGGCTCGCTTTGGTTCCTCGCCTTCATCTCAACATTACTCACTTAGCTGATATCACCTATTTGCAGAGATGCTATATGCAGTATTTTAGTAGGCCATTGTTCTATTGTATCCTCCTAAGGTGATTTGCAGTCAGGGGTAACAAGTTACAACAACAATGCCAATGTTCTTCATGTGCTTTCTTCATAACACCTCATTTGGGCCTTTGTTTGAGCTTGTCATTGTTCTTCCCTCCATTGATATTCAATCCCTCAAGCCATCTAGTATCTCATTCAATTGCCTAGTTCTGGTTGCGGGAATTTGGTATAGTGGGTCCTTTTCAATTTGGTTTTGACTTTGTTCTCTTTCGAGCTTCTTAGAAGAATTTTGTCACGTACTCTCAGGTTCTAGTCTATAAAGGGTTCAACGTTACATTGGGTCAAGGATCCTTCCTATGTATATTTCTTGATGATATATATCTTGGCTTTTCTGTTGATAAGCATAAGCCTTGTGATACTTCTCACTTAATCCTTTCGATCCTTACTAGGATATCTCATCCACTCTTTAGTCCAACTCATTTCGCCTACTTGTCGCAATTTTCGCGGGCTCTGTTTTCTTGTAGGTACTGGTCTGTCATGCCCCTTGTCAACGATTACTCAGCCATAAGTGAGGTGCACATGGGGAGTCCTCCTTGAGACACCATAGACTTTTCGGTTAGGAGTCTGCTGCAATTTTTTTTGATGCAATTCCCTTTGAGGTTTGGAAGGAAATACACACCTTGGAAGCTAAAGAGTTTGGAGACCATATGTATTTTTCAGATTCTGAGGTTTGTAGTGGCAACACCAAATTGGTGCCAGACCCTAGTAATCTTTGGAAGAGGAGATTATCTTTCATGCATTCCATATTTACACATAGGCAGATGGAGACTCTCCTTAACATGGTGCTGCGAGACAAGCATGTTGATAATTACAAGCTCTTTGTGGGTCAAGAGGATTTGAAGTGGATTCTCAGGGATATCTACTATGACATGAAATAAATTGTGTTCATATAGAGAAAAATATAACATTACATCATCTTAGACTCTAATACTGATTCCAGTGCTCCTCCAGATGGTGAAGCAGTTATAAATTCTCAACCAATCAACATGGCCAGTGAAAACTCCTCTCGAGATCATCTGATGATTATCCTGGATGAATAAGTCCCCCTCAATTTCTGTTTCTAGCTCGTGGTTTCATAGTTGGTGGTTGCTACTATGTTTTTGTCATCCTCTTTTTTGCATGGGGATGTCTGTTAACGGATAAATGATCAATTATCAGAATCTCTTGTTGTTTTTGTTTTGCTGGTTTGTTACAACATCAATGGTTCTCTCTTTGGTGGTAGGTTTTTTTTTTTTTTGATACTGGTCTTCTAACCATGATAATATTTGGCTATCAAAATTACCATATGTAATTTTATTTTTTGGATATAAATAAAAATCATCATCGAATATTACCAAAAAAAAATATTCTATATTATATTACATTCTAATAAAGTTACTATATATCAATGTTTCAAACAAAAATTTAAACAAAGATTGGATATTATTGATTACTATATTAAGTTATTCCATTCTTCTTCATAAATTGTGGCCGAAGATATGAGATTTGATAGCAATGAACTATCACATTTTCATTCAATGCTTAAGTGTATACAAGACAAAAATGAAATAATATTCATTGATTTATTATGATTATTGTTATTTTATAAATTAAGAAACCTATATCATTGGTTGCTTCTTGATTCCAAGTTTAATATCATCTTTGATATAGTATCAACTTACAAAAATAAATAAATTAATATCAATCTTGTTTTACATACATGTATATATAAATTAATATCAATCTTGTTTTACATACATGTATATATATTAAATTCACAGTGTTAAATTTAATTTTTTTATAGTTTATTTATGTTGATTATAAAAAATAAATTAAAAATATAAATATATATTATAATACTATAACAATTAATGATGGTGGTGAAATATTAGTTTTATTAGAATCACTTATAATACGTTGTGTCCTAAATTTTAGTTTACAGGTGCGATGGATTTTCAGGGTACCATCATGTTAGAATTTCTAAGGAGGAGAAGACTACGACTACTCTATAAAATTACTTCTATAATGAAGTGTGGTTATTTCAGCTATAATATTATGTTTTATTTTCAAATATTGAACATGTATAACCAAATTATACTTACATGTTTAGAATGGTGGTCAACAATATATTAGTATACTAATAGTTTTTGCTTTGTATGAATGAGATAAAATGATAAGCAGATATTGGTATTTTTTAATTTGAATTTTATAAATTAACATTATTGAGAAATTGTATTAAGTTCAATATTTAAAATAATGGTATGGTTAGTAATAAATTATAGATAAACTTGATGCAATATTGTTTTACTCCATTGTCGATTTTTTAACTCGAAATCTTAATGCATATAAAATCATAATAAAAGATTTAGCAGGACTTTGGTGTTATTATAGTGAATGTTTTTTGTGATAACAAAAATTTCAAACTTGCAATTATTGTGATTATCACATAAACAATAACAATAAGCCCCCAACTCCTCATATGGGGTGATATGAAAGGTTACAGGTGCGAGGGATGTGAGGAAACCATCCCACCATGGAATCAGTGGGGAGTATGTGCCCCACTGTCTCTCCCTGAGTAAATAATAGTTCATGTCACATGGTAGATCTCGTTGTGCTTGGAATTCAGAACATAAATTACCTCAATGTGCATGGAGGATGAAACATTAATAGTTCAATCTGTTGTATGATTTGGTTAAGTCCATTCTAGGGCATCACTATTATGGTGACTTCCTCCCGTGATCTGTTACCCTCATTTTGGGACGATAATTTCAGTGCACCATATTTAGCCTCCAGCTCCCTTACATGGCATGTTAATTATTTCCTTCCTCCTCCATTACAAGTAATTTTCTATTGGTTTTGGCTTCCATTGTCAACGCACCTCACCTTTCTCATTTGGTGCATAATTATGTCGTGACACCCAATTGTGTTCACTTGGTGCCTAGAATTCCCTTCATTTCCATGCTTCTGTCTTCTAGGCGATTTTAGTCTTCACTTCTCTTATTTTATCCACTCCGTACTTCGGCACTAGCTCCTAGCTTGAACTATGATTAGACAGAGAGGTCATAAGAGAAGAGGAGTTGGCTATTACAAAGCCGGATGAGGTTCACATACCCAATTTAGAGCAAAATCTTCAACTAGGCAATTTTGTGCTCAAATTCCAATGGAATAACAATAGGAAATTCAAGAGGCAAAATGAGAAGCAATTGAAAAGAATTAATGTCTTTCTAATTCAAAAATTGTCTCAGAGGTTGTTGCATGGGTTCTAAACATAGGGCACATAGGAAGAATACAAAACCAATATCTGCATATCACAGATCTATATTGGAAAATGAAGACATTGTTAGGAAAGGTGTGCCTAGATCATAATAATGCCAATGCTGAAATTCTATTTATGCTAGATGAGGTGCAACTACACATAAAGACTTGTCCTGAAGACTATAGTGCATTGGATCACAATTCACACCACCACCTAATTCAAGGAATATTAGCAATCATGCATGAGACCTCATTGAGGTGGATTATTTTGGTTCTTTATAGATGTCAGACCGGGACTAACTCCAAGAATCTCATTGTTTATTTCATTACTCAATTCATGAATATATACATGAGTAGATAGACTCCTGGGATTACAATTCCAAGGTCTCTTGGTTTTCTCTAATTTATAACTGTAACTACTTACAATAATCCCAATCCTTTCGAATTTGTTGTCAACATTCCCCCCTTTAATCTGAAGGGATGTTGGCAAGTCTAAGAATAATTACGAATCTTTCAAACTTTTCCCTTCCAAGCGCTTTGGTGAAGATGTTTGCAATCTGCTCATTTGTGGAACAATGTCGTAGGTGGATTTTCTTGGCCTCAACATGATGCTGAATCAGATGATATTTTGTATTTATATGCTTGGTTCAATCATGGAAATTTGGTTTCTTGGCCAACTTTATTACAAAAGTGTTATTAATCAAAAGAGGGGTTGAATGCACTTCTTTCTCCTACAAATAATCTAGAATTTTCCTGAGCCACACAATTTCCTTCGTTGCTTCAGATGCTGCCACATATTCTACCTCAGTTGTGGAGGCTGTTGGAACTGATTGTTTGCGTGACCTCTAGGAGACAACTCCTGATCCAAGATTCATAACATAACCTGAAGTAGATACTCTAGTTTCTTTATCTCCATCAAAATCTAAATCAATGTATCCAATCAAGCTGATGTCACCCCCTGTTTATACTTGAGTCCAAAGCCTTGAATTCCCTTCAAGTACTTTATAACTATTTTTGCAGCAAACCAATGAACCTCATAGGGATTTTGCATAAACCTGGAGAGGATTCCAACATCAATTGAAATGTCTGGTCTTGTAGTAGTCAGGTAGTTGAGACTTCCAACAAGCTGTCTATACTTCGTTGCATCCTCAATTCTTTTCCTTCAGTGGATGCGAGCTTTAAGTTCTGTTCCATTGGAGTAGTCAAAATATTACACTCAACCATGCCAAACCTGTTCAACAAATCTCCAATGCACTTCTTCTGAGAGAGGAATATAAACTTTGGATGTTGAGTTATTTCAATATGAAGATAGTAGTGAACATAGCCCAAATCTGTCATTTCAAAACCTTTCTCCAGTTCTTTCTTTATGGATGCAATGTAGCTCTCATTGTTCATGTCATCAGAAGATCATCATCTACCTATACCACAAGATATACAAATATTTTTCCAACTTTCTTGACAAACAAAGTTGCATCATCAAGATCATAATGTTTGAAATTGAGTTTCAGAAGATGCTCAATCAACGTCTCGAACCAGGATCATTGTGTTTGATTGAGGCCATATAAGGATTTTACAAGCTTCCATACTTTATGTTCTTGACCCTTCACAACAAATCCTTTTGGTTGGGACATAAAAACATTCTCTTTCATATCTCCATTTAGGAAAGCAATTTTTACATCCATTTGATGAAATTTCCGACCGTTCTGAGCTACCACGGAAAAGAGTGTTTGGATGGTAGCCCATTTTGCTGTGGGGGGAAAAGTTTCCTCATAGTTAACCCCTTCCTTCTGTGCAAAACCTTTTACTGCAAGCCTGACTTTGTGCTTGTCAAGTGAGCCATCTACTTTATACTTGTTTTTGAACACCCACTTGCAACCAATTGGTTTGGTTCCCAATGGAGGATCAACCAACTTCCAGGTGCCATTCTTTATTAAGGCACCATATTCCTTCTGCATTGCTTCTTTCCATTCATCATGGGAAGCGACTTATTTGAAGGAATTTGGTTCAAAATCTATAGACAAATCCAGTTCACAATCATAAGAAACATCCATATCAACAGGTGAATCAAAATCTTCTACATCACCCCCATTATGTCTGGCTGATATTCCTGTTCCCGTCTTTCCAACCTCATTAGGACGTACACTTTCCAGTGTCTTTGTCATCCATTTTAGAGGACCTTTCTGAGATTACCAAGGCTACTCAGTTGACTGAATTGGGGATGAATCAAGATTTAGTCTCCCAATTCTGTCAATCACGTCACTCAAAGTTTCATCAATGGCTGGAGCTTCATGCGGGGGAGAGAGTGCTTCAGAAGAAGATTCCATAGATTGATCCAGTATAGGAATCCCCCCCTTCAAGATGTGGAATCTCATTATCAAATTTTTGAAAAGGCTTTGCATCTATGAATCTATCCAACCGATCAAACTATCACTCAATAACATTGTCATTCTTGGAAGATTCAAGAAATATCACATCTCTAGATATTATAAAATTCTTGTTAACTTCGTCGTAGAGATAATATGCTTTCTAGGTATTTGAGTACTCCAAGAAGATACATTTGCGAATCCTTGCACCAAGTTTGTTTATTTGTTCCTTAGGAATCAAGGCATAACAAGTGGAACGAAAAACCCTAATATGCCTCATTGAAGGAATGTGGTCGTACCACATTTCATCGGGAGTCTTGTTTTTGATAACATTAGATGGATACCTATTCTTTATGTACACAACTACATCAACCCAAAGCATTAGTTTAACATTCTTGAAAAACATCATGGAACATACCATATTTAAGATTTTCCTATTCATTCTTTTAGCTACTCCTTTTTGTTGGGGATTATAAGGCACGATTGTTTGATGTTTGATCCCATGCTGGCAAAGATAGTTTTCAAATTCTTTTTAAGTGTATTCTTTTCCATTATCAGTGAAAAGAGAGCTCATATGAGATTGTGCATCATTTTTAATCCATGCATGAAAGCTCTTGAATGTTTCAAAAGCTTCAGATTTGTTCTTCAATAAATAAACCCAACACATTCTGGTGTAGTCATCTTCCGAGACCACTCATAATAGTTCTCTTTTCCAAAGAGAACTACAGCCACAATGGAGATGAGCGAATGAATCATATTGTCTAATCTAATCTCAAAATTACAGTGGTTACAACAAAAAATTAATATATCTACAATAAAACTAACTAATTATATATTCAAAAAATCATTAATATATATCTATTATATATAATAAGATACCAACCATATATAATAATATATGACAACCTTCTTTTAAAAACTCATATATAGATACCACAACCTCCTCATATATAATATACCATAACTTTCCCTACCCCATATATAATATACCATAACTTTCCCTACCCCATAGATCTCAATGTCTGTTGGCAGACAAATGACTTGCAATGATTATCTAGACATGTAATTTGATGAATCATCACTATAAAATTTTAGTTTATAAAATAGAAAATAAATAAGCCTCCAAAGAAAGTTTACCTAATATGTGACCAAATTCATGGTCAATGTTATTAATCAAAGTGAGATGACAAAGGTGTTTTTAATAGTTGAATAGGGAAAAATTATAATTCTTTCCATGTTAAATATGGAGTTGATATATGTTATTAAAATAATATATTAACAACAAAAATACATTTCAATAAAAATCATAAATAAATAATTTTATTATGTTAACATGCATTTTATACAACTCAATATAAGAGATGTATAATTCCTTTCATGTTTAACATGGACTTGCCACATGAATTTAAAAAAATATATTAACAACAAAAAACCAATTCAATGTAAGTGATCAATGAAATATTACAATATCCACCTTACTTAAAATAATTTTATACCCACTTTATATATATACACAAGAAAAAAATCTTACTTGATTATAAATGCTTTTATTTCATTATGAAAGAGGCATATGATTCATCTGATGCTTAATATTGTCTGACATATGAAATTTAAGAAAATATTAATAACAAAAAAAATCAATATAAAATATTTCAATATCAATTTTCTTTAATAACTTTTAATACATCATGCTTAAAAGAAATACATCATGATTAAAAGAAAATGAAGCCCTTTTTACATTGAAAATTTTGAAAAAATATTTGTATATATGATAAGTTTGAATTTAAGATGAATTTACAT
>APFE030114899.1:0-16697 GCA_000404065.3 Pinus taeda | reverse complement strand
GATTTGACTTCTAAAGTCTAATAGCAATGTACACACTATCCCTATAAATTTGATCATATACTATTTTAAAAATGAAACACGTACTCTTAACCATTCAACTTATAACCATTTAAACTATCTCTTAAGATTACATAATAATTTCTTATTAACAATAAATATTTAATTTAAATTTATTTTATTTATATTATATATAAATAATACATGCAATAAAAATGTTTAATTATTATGTTAATAAATTTCTAAATAATATACTACATTTCAAATAATCTCACCCCCCATTATCAAAAACTCAAATAATCTCACCACCCATTATCAAAAACTCAAATAATCTTTAATTATTACTGCTTTATTTTAATTATTACTCTTATCTCAATTTAGAAAAAACTTAGAAAAACCTTACAACCTTGATATATCATTTTCACATACGATGGTGCCTCTTTTTAATTAGCTAGTCCATCTAATTTCCAATTCACTAGGCATGTAAGTTCAAAAATCCATCCAAATCAACAAGGATGTAAGTTCGTTCAAAGATCTATTCAAAATACTTTGAGTATGTCGAATGACATTGAATATGGGAGTTGATAAATGTTGTTGATCGTAGTTTAAATTATATTTTTGAGAAATCTAAGGTATTATAATGTGTTCACATTGTGTTGATAGTACCACAGACTTTGGAATTTTATAGTTGGATGTGGAGAGTGGATGGATGATGTCCATATGTAAACTGTTATATGTCAATGCAAAAGTACAAAATCATGATAAGATCAATGTAAGTTAATTTTTATATTTTTAAATATTTTATTAATTTTGTGTTTATAAAAATTATTAAAAAAATTATATGTTTTTTTTTTTTTTTTTTTTTTTTTTTTTTTTATATTTATATTAATTTAATATTATTAAATTATTTAAAAAATAATTATATATTTTAAATTGTTAAGGAAAAAATATACAATTTAATGTAAATATTTTTTATATTTATTAAATTTTTTTATTTAATTTAACTTTTATATTTGATAAAATGATTAAATACTTATTTTTAAAATAATTTTGAAATGCAAGAAGTGGATTCGGGAGAAGGAGCTGAACCTCCCCTCGGAGCATGTTCAAAGACTGATTCATAGATCCTGTATAATTGTTAGCACGAGTGAGGATGATGAGAAATTTGTCCACCCACATACCATTGCTATCCCTTCTCCTCCGCAAAAGACCAAAAGATAGAGAACCCCAGATCCATTCTAGAATAGTTATTATCGGGTTGCAGATAGATTTGTGGCAAGAATGTGGGAATATATCAATTGTGTCCCTCATCCGCGATGAGCGAACTGGGCAAGACTAGCTTTTACCCCAATCTCAATCCAACTTCATACCTTATTTTCATTGATAACCGGCCAGATAGATAGCACGACAAGCAATCAATTAAGTACATCCATATTGATAGCGTGCCTCCATAACTCATCAAGCCATACCACTAAAACAACCCCTTCACCCATCATAGACAATTACCACTTACCCCTGACCCATAAAAAAAGATTGTATTTAATCAAACTGAATCGATCTTATCTTACCTTACTTACTTGACTTACTCATATTTCTTCCCCTCAATTCGCCCTGTGCCGGTGCTTCTGCTTCCTTTCCGTTACCCCTCCGTCGAGATAGGTTCTGATTGGTCGTTTGAAGGCCCGCTATCCTATGAAAGGAATTCCTCATGGGGCTATATCGATCTCTCGATATCCTCGTATCTTTCAGTAAATGCTCTCTCGACTAGGTCCCATCTAACGTATAAGTTATTCGCCGGCCAACCAAAGCTAACTGGTATGCCTCTTCTACACAATGCATGTTATTAAGACTAATTGAAAGCCATCAACATACCTCGATATCCTCTGGTCTTTTGGTTCCTCTTGCCCTGCCCTAATGGGAAATCTTGTAGAATTCTTCAATGCACTCTTGGACACTCTAGTCCTTCTGCTTCAAAGTATGCATTTGTCTAAACACAGTTTATTGATAATTCATCTACAAAAGAATTTCACACGGTTTACCCACCATCTTCATCAAAGTTTGAATCTTCTTAATTGACTTAGTATTAGCTTGCGTAAGGAGACTTTACTCTTCCCCCTTCCTTTCCCCTTACCGCTCTCCTTCCATCCTTCCTTACCGCTATAGAGCCTTTCCCCTTCCTTTACTTTAGTCTTTTTCTTGGTAGTTAGCTTTTCTTTTCATTTTAGATCTCTTTTATTGCAAGTACTTTCCTTGCCCTAGGAAGGACAAGACCTCCAGACCTTTTTCAGCTTTTCATTTTGAAGTTGAACACATCACTTGTGCATACACTTTACACCTTAAATTCTTTGCTTGGTTCATGACCCCAGGCTCAGCCCTAAAATAGACCATATAACTTAACACACATAAGCCTCCCTTGAGGCCAAAAAGAATATTGTAGTTAAGTTAGGATTGTGGGGATAAGTATCCAAATAACTCACCACAATCATCTTACATTTGAGACATAGTGGTTGACTTTTAAGAGACTTCAAATCCTTTCTAACGGATACGGTCAGAACTCATTTAGCAACAGGCGCGCTCTTCGGAGTGGATAATGCCAAGGTTGGGACCGGAAGTGTTATTGATACTCCTAGCTCTTTCACTACTGAAGATCCCCCGACCGTTTGATTTCAGCTTGAAGGCAAGGTAGCCTGTTGCACGTATCTGTGAAGAGGTAGCTTAGCGGCCATTCTACTGGGTATCTTTACCCAGGTGGCTCTCACAGGAGGGAGGGCACCTGAGACATATTTCTATGGGCCTTTGGGACTTCATAACCCATTGTCTCCTAGTTATAACTATCTCATTCATACCTTCACTCATCTATGTAGGGGACCTAATCCCCCCTATTGTTAGTTGATTGGAAGGCCCTTTGCCATAGCTTAGGACTTGTTTGAGCGCTATTAATTGATATCTTAGGCTAGAGTCTTTTGGTTTTGATAGGACAGAGCTTGGATTAGGCTACTTTTCTCTTTATTAAAACACACTTGAAACCACTTGTTGCACCACCTGAGCACGTAGTGTTGGTTGTGTGATCACTTTATTTGCTTAATTCATTGCTTTGATACTGTAGCCTTTGATAGACTTATTGCATCTTAGGAGTTATACTTGCATCTAGGAATCATAGCTCCCCCAAGGAGACTCTCTCGTAGACTCGGAGGCCTTCATTCTTTTCTTATTCCTGGACGTATTATATCCCCTTCTTGACGAGTTTGGGTTCCTCCGCCCAGCCCACCTTTGGGCACTTCATCCATGGATTCGGGATGTGAATCTTCCTCAGATTTAGAGTCATCATCCCCTTCGAGGTCTTCAGGTTCAACTATTCCTGGAACTAGTTCCCTTTCAACTAGTTCATCTTCCTCTAACCCGAGTTCCATACCGATCTCTACCATGGAAGGAACTAATGCTAACCAACCCATTTTGCCTTACATGGCGGGATTTCATCTCCCAGATTTGACCAAACTCATCAACGATCCCATTTGGCATGATACCACTTGGCCCAATATGCCAACTAAGCTACCCTCGGATATCCCTAAATTTGAGGGTCGTGCTGGATAAGATCCTTCCACTCATATCATATCTTTCCACCCTTGGTGTTCCTCTAATAGCATCACGGAAGACTCTGTTAGATTAAGGTTGTTTCAACGCACTCTACTTATTGGGTGGGGTGCGGCCGCCAAATGATATATTTCTCAACCATCCCGTTCTCATACAACCTTTGAGTCCATAGCTAAGGTTTCCTTAATGCCCTACTATTCTTATTCGCCCCTACTAAAGTAAGGCAGATTTCATTACGGATCCCGTTACGGCTCAGTATATCCCGTTACGGCATGGCATTACTGATCGATCCATCCCGTTACGGCGCCATATATATGTAATTACGCTTTAAAGGAAAGATCTCTCTCTCTCTTGCCTGTTGTCCGGTTGTTTCGTGATCTCTCTCTCTTGCCTTTGGTGTAAGACTACGATCTATACTTAGCAAAAAAAAGCACATCTCCGACCAAGTACTTTCCCTTGGTAGCTCCGATCACTTTGATCACTATCTAGAATTCTAGGACAGGGCGCTACACTACCTTTACGAGTCTCTATCCCTACCTTCTATCCCTACCTCCGGAAGGCAAGCTGGTACCCCCGCTTTCCTCCTAAAGTGGGATTTCACCCTAATAACTGACCCTTAACGAGGTATCCCGGTTGATTTGCTCTCCCACTCTGCGGGGTAGCCTCCTTCCTTTCCCTCCTATATGGAGAATAAGGGTCTGTCACTTTCACCACTGGGTCTACTGCTGCGCCTGGTCTCGATCTTTAACGACTAACCTGCTGCTCCTGAGAGTTCCCCACCTGAAGAACTAGCCCTGTTGGCCCTAGACCACTTCATTTATGAATGCTTTTTAGGTACAGCTATAGACCTGGGATCGGATTCAACTACCGAACCTTCCCTTTACTTCAGTCCACACAACCTACCGATCTGAAGAACTAGACCTGCCTTATACCTATACCACTTTCATGAATCGCTTAGGAGCCACTGCACTATTGCTCTCTTACTTAGCCTATTTACCTTTACTTAAGTGTTCTCTACTCAAAACCCCCCCACCTGTTCTCTTTACCCACCTATAGAATAGAAGACCTCACCTACTTACTGATGATGCCCCAACCTAGTGAGTGCTGAAGCCAGGAATACTTCTTAGAGTAGGCACTATTCTATTTCCCCCCTACCTTGGTTGGAGAGAGAGAGTTAAGCTTCGATGGCGAAATAGAACGTTAGGCTATCCTAACTTGGATTGAATGGGGCTAAAGGAAGGGGAGAAAGCCTTTGATAAGGCCATGGTGAACTAAATCAAAATTAAAGTCCATAAGGCAGACCATGCTATAGTGTTGGGTAAGGTACAGAGACGTGCGTCTGTTCTCTCTTCCAGGAAGAGGGATATTATATACGCACATTAAGCAATAGGCAGTAGATCAAATGCCTCTTGACATTCTGGAGTCCAACTCAAATTTGTATCTATTTGAAAAAGCTTTTCCAGAGGTGGTGTTATGCGCATGTAATTTATGTAGGTAGCTAAGGACTTGCCTGTCTTCGTTGGTGCTTGCTGGGAGGGCTTGCCTCCTTGTTGGTGGTTGATCACTAATGCTTGCCCATGCATGATCTGCTTTGAAGGTGAACTATCGTGGCCTTCCTTGCCAGGCAGGGGGTTCCACACAGGAAGAGCCGTGCATGCCCGTTTCATCCATATGGTCTCTCTACGTCGTGTTCATATAGGCCATGGAGACGTCCTTTCCTTTCCATCACACTCTACAAAGGAAGGTATGGAAGGAAGGCCACGATAGTTCACCTTCAAAGCGGCATTTGAATAAGAAAAGATTCGTTGTTTGGGGTTTTTAGGTAAGATTATTCATCTGGGGCCCCCGGGGTTCAAAAATATCATTTTCATTTGCCAACTCGATTTATTAGTAATAGTCCCTCCGCCTTGCCTTCATCCATCGCTTTGAAAGCACCATCCTTTCTGTAGCGTCGTATACGCCTACGCTGAGCTAACTGAATAGCGGTCCTTAGGAAGCAGTGTGTGTCTAGCCCGCCGCGTCATATGGACATCCGTCCATTGGCCACCAAATAGTCGTGGGCCCTCCGATCACATCCGACCTGCTTCTTTCCGTTTTATAAGTGACGTGCATAGGTACTCCTCAGTGACCTAGATTTTGCAGAAGTAACATGACCAGGTGAAGCCCAGGCTGTAAGTAAAAAAATGGCATAAAACAATATTGAAGAATATTACGTATATATAGTATAAATAAGCTAATGTGTGGATGAAAGCTTGGGTACCGGTGTTTTTGTTGGTAAGTTATGCTGGGTAGTAGAGAAGGGAAGGGTAAGGTAGATCCGGTGCTTATAAGAGAAGTTCTAAGGCTCCTAAGCTATTAATTCCTTCTATTGAACGCAGGTGCTGTATCTATCCAAACGCCTGTGCACCTATGTTCTGATCTTTTTGACGTGAACACCTGGCTGTATTGAACGCTCGTACAAGAAGCTCTATGTGAAGCCTGTACAAAGGTTGGAATGGTTGGGTAAGTGACTAAAAGATTGTTAAGGTGAGAAGGTGAGGTAAAAGTAAAGAAGTTCGGTAGGGTAAAGGGTAAGCCGGTGAAGCTGTGTTTTTTTTTAGGGTGAAGGTGGTTGAAGCAGTTGGTAAAGTCGTGTGGACTGAAGGTAAAGAAAGGGAAGGGTTGTTTCATGCCATCCCGGGTCTATAGTTTACCTCCTAAGCGCTTCATTCATTCAGTGGTCTAAGGCGGCTAAAAGGTCTAAGTCTATGGGTAGGTAGTTTGTAAACACACTTCAGCAGTATGTTTCATGTAATGCCATCCCGCTCGTAGAATATAAAGGAGTTCCTAGCGATACCTCCCGCTTCATGGAGTTCGTGGTATAGGGAAACCAGGTAGGTATAGTGAAGTGATTCAGGTGGGTAACTTGTTTGGAAAGCAAGGGGCGGGGGGTTCTTCATAGTGGCCTCCCTCAAAGGGTCTTCCTGACTGAATGGGTTCTAAGTAAGGTTGGGTAAGTTCTATCTCTAGTTGAGTAAGGTGGGAGGAACGACCAAAGAATAGATAAGCCAGAGATTCAAACTTTGAAATTGACCAGAGGCACAGAGTGATTTTGAACCAACCTTATTCTCTTGACTAGACCGCGCCTTCTGAAACTGGAATCATTTTATGGAGTCGCTTTTCACTACGTACCTCACCTTTTGATGGGACTATAATTGATAAGGGTGCCCTTCTCAAATGGGAGTTCGAGAACCCAGATGAATCAGATGCCTACGAACCTGAACACTAACATGCCTTTGTCCAAAGCGTGTTTGGATACGTTTTTAGGATCCATCGGACCCACCCAACCTAGATGCCTGAATACGGAGCCCAGAATTAGAAATAATTGAACAGGCTGATCGGATCGGGCGGGCCTTTCTTTATAGAGGTTATTGATTTATACCAATCAATGGATTATGGTACCCAGGACAAAGGTGCTGGGAATTAGAAATGAATCAAGTTACAATGTGAGTTATCAACCCCAATGGATGAATATGACTCTGAACCCTTCTTAAGCCTATTAAGTAAGCTCCCTGCCACCAAAATATCTCTACGCTCTCTGTACTTCCTAAGCCTCTTATGGGCCACCCGCCTGATTGGAAGGAATCACCTTACATGTAATAATTCCTTTCCCTTACGGTCAAGCAGCCTTACGGCACCTTGATTTGGCTTAATACAAATTGTTCAAGTTTGATACCCCGGTGGAGGATTATGCTTCAGAACCCAGAGAAACTAGGTGCGAAGCGAGGAGAAGAGCAGCATCTGATAAGCTTTTAAGGAAGCCTCCCTTGACTTTCCGATTCTGGCGCCCAGGCCCAAGGAATTATTAAAGTAAGCGAGCTTCATGAGATAGAAAAGGCTTATGCACCAACATCCAATGGGGTGGACCTTACGACGAATTCGAGTATCAAAAGGTTGAAATGCATCACAACTGAGGAGGAACCTAAACCTCAAGGTTTTTAGTATTGACCGGAGAACAAACAACATCTCTGATCAGGTTTTTGATATCAACCAGAACCACTTCACTTCTTGGGCAACTCACCTAATCTTCAGTTGAATATGCCAGAGGAACCTTCTCTTCTTCAACTTATCATGTGCCTACTTTAGCTATGTCAGTTAGACAGGTTGGACCAACTGGTGTGGGATATTCAGAACCGTGCCTTCTTTAATTGAATCCGGCCAGGAGTAAGACGATATCAGCTAAAAGTAAACTGTCCTATGCTAAGGGCTACTCAAAAATCCATCCTAACAATCCCCTCCTTCCACCCATCCATTCAACCTATCCATCCGTCCATCCAGCCATGCCATCCATGTTCTAATCAGTTCAGGATGTGTCTAATCAATCCAGCAGTTCTTCCACTCTATATGCTAAAGTCAATCCTATGTTATTGGCTACTATCCTATCCTGCAGGAGCATGGTGAGCTACGAAAGTTCTCCCTCTTGGCTAATGGCCCATGCATCCCATCTATCCAGTCCATCCGTTCAATCCGTGTTTTGTTCTGGCTGTAATCAATCAATAAATATATCCATCCGGCAGTTCCGAGGATATCAGCTTCAGTTCCCAGGATCTCCCCTCCCATCCATCCCATAAACTAAAGGTTTCGGCAGTTCTTACATGATCTAAGCTAAAGGTAAAGCCATCCTTCCCTCCTCGGTACCATAATCCTTTCCTTGCAGGAGCATGCAACTAAAAGTCCTTCCTGGGCTATTCTACCCCATCCAATCGGTACTTCTAATCTAAGGTAATGGGTTGGGCATAATTCCATGTCCTAGGATGAATAAGTAAATAAAGTCCAAGGGTAAGGAACGAAGTAGCTTGTCCGCATCGGGCAAGGATGCGTAAGCATGACTCGACTGATAAAGAGAGGGTGCGTAAGTATGGCCTCGACTGTTAAGGAAGAGGATCGGAGCACGCTCGACCAACGCCCCCACCCCAATAAGCATCAAGGGCCGACAGGGCTCGACTAAAAGGCTGCCATCGCCCTACTACTCTTAAGGCGGTCGCTCTCTTCATATGCCCACCACCCAATAAGAATCAGGGAAAGCACGCTCGACAGCCCCTCACCAAATAAGGCAACCCAAATGAAGGTCTCGGAGGGCTGGCGCTTCTGAGGGCAAGGAAGTAGAATATTTTGTTGAGAGTATCATAGAATGCCTAGAGTATGAAAGGGAGAATAATGGAGTATAAGATACTTACTTGATATTGATACCATAAGTAATCTATATAAGAAAAGTATAAGTCTAGTATAAGATGGGAAGCAACACCACTCCAACAAGGGTGATTGAGGTTCCTATGCCTATGTTTTTTTGAAGGAGTAGCATGACCAGATGGAGATGGAGATGCCATGTCCTACTATTGGGTATGAGGAGTCAGAGTATAGTAAGCATTCTATCCTGGAGATAAGGAGTAAGCTAGTAGTATCCCACTTGTAGTATCTAGCTGTACAAGATATGAGTGAGTATAAGTATTAGAAAGTCCTGTTGTGTTGAAGGTATCTAATTGAGTGAGTTCCTGTGGTTTAGATTTTATGCTGTTATGTACATGATGTTCTGATTGGTTATTTGACTATGTAGTATATGTGATGTGTTGGTTCCTGTTGTGTATCTAATGGAGAATGGTTGGGTAGTGAATTGAGAATGCTGGTAAGTAGTTAAAGTCGAGTACAAAGGGTTGAAGTGCTGTCCAAATGATGGTGTAAAAGTGTGGGTAAGTGTCTGCTCCTTCCAAAGCTAGGTACAAGGGGTGGTAGTGGTAAAGCTAAGTACAAAGGGCAGTGGTTATGATATACTTATGGAGAATATGGTATATGCAAGAAGAGGCTGTTTGCTCCTGGTGTCATGGCTATCCTGGCTAAGCTCTCAAGGCTGGTTTGTGTGGTTTAGGTATCTCAAGCCATGATTTGTATTTCCTTGCGTTTTGTATAGGTGAAAGATGTGCTTGTAGCCAGTTTCTGAACACTGCTAATGAGTGGTTGATTGATAAGGAATAAATGATGAGGCTGGGGTCGCTCACATGCGAGGTGGTGGTTGGCTTGGTTGGATACGAACGGAGCGTAATGTCGAAGTAGTGAAAGGTGAATATGATGGCGAACATAAGGGTGCATAAGCACACTCGACTGTTAAGGAGAGGAATTCCTGTAGTGTCAAAGCATAACGAATTCCTGTAGTTCGGGTGGTGGGATCTATGCCTTGGTCCATAAGCATGGTAGTAATGGTCTGACCTGGTGCATGATGGGTAGTACGTTCCACAGGGTGACTGGTATGGTGAAAAAGATGTGTAGTCAACCTCAATCTTTGTCCCTGGTATTTAAGGTATATGTAACAAGAGAAATAGTAGGTGTATACGGCAAAACCTGAGTAAGGGGCAAGCAAAACGAAGAGTTCAATACCCGGTGTTGCAAGCTTTTACGTGAAGGGTACACATCTCGAGTATGATATATGGGATACTTCTTCTATATTCAGAGTTATTTATGCTTAATTTATTAGACAATTTGATTCTAGACTATACAGTACTAATTGCAGAGGTTTCTATAGACATTATACTATAGACAAACTACTTATATAACCTTCTATACATATAATAAAGCCTCTGAGAGCTTATCTAGACTCTAATACTGATTCCAATGTTCCTCCAAATGGTGAAGCGGTTATAAATGCTCAACTAATCAATATGGCTAGCGCAAACTCCTCTCCAGATTATCCGATGATTATCTTGGATGAATAAGTCCCCCTCAACTTCCGTTTCTAGCTCATGGTTTCAAAGTTGGTGGTTGCTACTATGTTTTTGTCATCCCCTTTTTTGCATGGGGATGGCTATTAACAGATAAAATGATCAACTGTTAGAATCTCTTATTGTTTTTGTATCACTAGTTTGTTACAAAATCAATGGTTTTTTCTTTGGTGGTAGTTTTTTTTTTTTTTCATGATACTGGTCTTCTGACCACGATAGTATTAGACTATCAAAATTACCATATGTAACTTTGTTTTTTAGATATAAATAAATATCATGATCTAATATTACAAAAAAAAATCTATATTATATTACATTCTAATCAAGTTATTATATATCAGTGTTTCAAACAAAAAATTTAAACAAAGATGGGATATTATTGATTACTGTATTGAGTTATTCCATTCTTCTTCATAAGTTGTGTTCGAAGCTATGAGATTTGATGGGAATGAACTATCACATTCACATTCAATGCGTAAGTGTATACAAGACCTAAGTGAAATAATATTCATTGATTTATTGTGAATATTGCTATTTTATAAATTAAGAAACCTATATCATTGGTTACTTCTTGATTCCAAGTTTAATATCATTTTTGATATAGTATCAACTTTCAAAATAAATAAATTAATATCAATCTTGTTTTATATACATACATGTATATATATTAAATTCAGTGTTAGATTTAATTTATTATATTATGATTATATAAAAAAAATTAAAACATATTATTATTGATTATATAAACATATATGATAATACTATAACAATTAATAATGGTGGTGAAATATTAGTTTTATCAGAATCATTTATAATACCTTGTGTTCTGAATTTTAGTTTATAGGTGTGATGGATTTTCAGGGTACCATCAAGTTAGAATTTCAGAGGAGAAGACTATGACTACTCTATAAGATTACTTTTATAATGAAGTGTGGTTATTTTAGCTATAATATTATGTTTTACTTTCACATTTTGAACAAGTATAACCAAATTATACTCACATGATTAGAATGGTGGTCAACAATATATTAGTATATTATTAGTTTTTTCTTTGTATGAATGAGATAAAATGATAAGCAAATGTTCATATTTTTTATTTTGAATTTTATAAATTAACATTGTTGAGAAATTGTATTAATTTAAATATTTAAAATAATGATATTGTTAGTAATAAATTATAGATAAACTTGATGCAATATTTTTCACTTTGTTGTCGATTTTTGAACTCGAAATTTTAATGCACATAAAATCATAACAAAAAATTTAGCAGGACTTTGGTGTTATTATAGTGATAATGTTTTTTGTGATAACAAAAATTTCGAACTTGCAATTATTTTGATTATCCCATAAACAATAACAATAAGCCCCCAAATCCTCATATGGGGTGATATGAAAGGTTACAGGTGCGAGGGATGTGAGGAAACCATACCACCATGGAATCAATGGGGAGTATGTGCCCCAATATCTCTCCCTGAGTAAATACTAGTTCATATCACATGGCAAATCTTGTTGTGCTTGGCATTCAGAACATAGATTACCTCAATGTGCATTGAGGATGAAACATTAATAGTTCAATCTGTTGTATGATTTGGTTAAGTCCATTATAGGGCATCACTATTATAGTGACTTCCTCCCTTTGTCTGTTACCCTCATTTTAGGACGATAATTTCAGTGCACCATATTTGGCCTCCAGCTCTCTTGCATAACATGTTAATTGTTTCCTTCCTCCTCTATTTTAAGTAATTTGCTATTGGTTTTGTCTTTCATTATCAACGCACCTCCCCTTTCTCATTTGGTGCATAATTATGTCATGACACCCAATTGTGTTCACTTGGTGCCTAGAATTCCCTTCATTTCCATGCTTCTGTCTTCTAGGGGATTTTAGTCTTCACTTCTCTTATGTTATCCACTCCTTACTTCGACACTAGCTCCTAGCTTTCAACTATGATTAGATATAGAGGTCATGAGAGAAGAGGAGTTGGCTATTACAAAGCCGAATGAGGTTCACAAACCCAATTTAGAGCAAAGTCTTCAACTAGGCAATTTTGTGCTCAAATTCCAATGGAATTACAATAGGAGCTTCAATAGGAAAAATGAGAAGCAATTGAAAAGAATTAATGTCTTTCTAATTCAAAAATTGTCTTAGAGGTTGTTGCATGGGTTATAAACATAGGCTACGCAAGAATAATACAAAACCAATATCTGCATATCACAGATCTATATTGGAAAATGAAGACATTGTTAGGAAAGGTGCTGCTAGATCATAATGATGCCAATGTTGAAATTTTGTTCATGCTAGATGAGATGCAACTACATATGAAAGACTTTTCCTGAAGAATATAACACATTGGATCACAAGTCACACCACCACCTAGTCCAGGGAATACTAGAAATCATGCATGAGACCTCATTAAGGTGGATCCTTTTGGTTCTTCATAGGTGTCAAACCAGGAGTAACTCCACAAATCTCATTGTTTATTTCATTACTCAATTCATGAATATATACATGAGTAGAGAGACTTTTGGGATTACAATTCCAAGGTCTCTTGGTTTTCTCTAATTTATAACTGTAACTATTTACAATGATTACAATAATCCCAATCTTTTTGGATTTGGTGTCAACATTCCCCCCTTTAATTTGAAGTGACTTTGGTAAGTATAAGCATAATTACGAATCTTTCAAACTTTTACCTTCCAAGCGCTTTGGTGAAGATGTTTGCAATCTGCTCATTTGTGGAACAATGTTGTAGGTGAATTTTCTTGGCCTTAGTATGAGGTTGAATCAAATGATATTTTGTATTTATGTGCTTGGTTCGATCATGGAACTTTGGTTTCCTGGCCAAATTTATTGCAGAAGTGTTATCAATCAAAAGAGGGGTTGAATGCACTTCTTTCTCCCACAAATCCTTTAGAATTTTCCAGAGCCACACAATTTCTTTCGTTGCTTCAGATGTTGCCACATATTCTGCCTCAGTTGTGGAATTTGTTGGAACTGATTGTTTGCGTGACCTCTAGGAGACAATTCCTGATCCAAGACTCATAACATAACCTAAAGTAGATATTCTAGTTTCTTTATCTCCATCAAAATCTGATTTAGAGTATCCAATCAAGTTGATGTCACCCACCTGTGTATACTTGAGTCCAAAGTCTTGAGTTCCATTCAACTACTTTGGAACTCTTTTTGCAGTAGACCAATGAACCTCACAAGGCTTTTGCATAAACCTGGAGAGGATTCCAACATCAAATGAAATGTCTATTCTGGTAGTATTCAGGTAGTTGAGACTTCCAACAAGTTGTCTATACTTCATTGCATCCTCAAATTCTTTTCCTTCAATGGATGTGAGCTTTAAGTTCTGTTCCATTGAAGTAGTCAAAGGATTGCACTCAACCATGCCAAACCTGTTCAACATATATCCAATGTACTTCTTCTGCGAGAGGAATATAAACTTTGGATGTTGAGTTATTTCAATACCAAGATAGTAGTGAACATAGCCCAAATATGTCATTTCAAAACCTTTCCTCAGTTCTTCCTTTATGGATGCAATGTAGCTCTCATTGTTCCATGTCATCAGAAGATCATCTACATATACCACAAGATATAAAACTATTTTTCCAACTTTCTTGACAAACAAAGTTGCATCATCAAGATCATAATGTTTGAAATTGAGTTTTAGAAGATACTCAATCAACTTCTCGTACCAGGTTTGCTATGCTTGCTTGAGGCCATACGAGGATTTCACAAGCATGCATACTTTATATTCCTGACCCTTCACAACAAATCCTTTTGGTTGGGATATAAAAACATTATATTTCATATCTCCATTTAGGAAAGCAATTTTTACATCCATTTGATGGAATTTCCAACCGTTCTGAGCTACCAAGGCAAAGAGTGTTTAGATGGTAGCCCATTTTGCTATGTGGAATTTTTTTTCCTCATAGTTGACCCCTTCCTTCTTTGAAAAACCTTTTGCCACAAGCCTAATTTTGTGCTTGTCAAGTGAGCCATCTAATTTATACTTGTTTTTGAAGACCCACTTGCAACCAATTGGTTTGGTTCCCAATGGAGGATCAACCAATTTCCATGTGCCATTCTTTATCAAGGAACCATATCCTTTCTGCATCGCTTCTTTCCATTCATCATGGGAAGCGACTTGTTTGAAGGAAGTTGGTTCAAAATCTATAGACAAATCCAGTTCACAATTATAAGAATCATCCATATCAACAGGTGAGTAAGAATCTTCTACATCACCTCCATTCTTTCTGGATGATATTCTTGTTCCCGTCTTTCCAACCTCATTAGGATGTACACTTTCCAATGTCTTTTTCATCCATTTTGGAGGACCTTTTTGAGATGGCCAAGGCTACTCAGTTGACTGAATTGGGGTTGAATCAAGATTTAGCCTCCCAATTCTGTTAATCACATCACTCAAAGTTTCATCAATGGCTGGAGCTTCATGCGAGGGAGAGAGTGTTTCAGAAGAAGATTCCATAGATTAATCCAGTATAGGAATCCCCCCCTTCAAGATGTGGAATCTCATTATCAAATTTTTGAAAAGGCTTTGCATCTATGAATCTATACAACCGATCAAACTATCACTCAATAACATTGTCAGTCTTGGAAGATTCAAGAAATATCACATCTCTAGATATTATAAAATTCTTGTTAACTTCATCATAGTGATAATATGCTTTCTAGGTATTTGAGTACTCTAAGAAGATACATTTGCGAATCCTTGCACCAAGTTTGTTTATTTGTTCCTTAGGTATCAAGGCATAACAAGTGGAACAGAAAACCCTAATATGCCTCATCGAAGGAATGTGGTCGTACCACATTTCATTGGGAGTCTTGTTTTTGATAACAATAGATGGATACCTATTCTTTATGTACACAACACATAGAACTGCATCAACCCAAAGCATTAGTTTAACATTCTTAAAAAACATCATGGAACATACCATGTTTAAGATTTTCCTATTCATTCTTTTAGCTACTCCTTTTTGTTGGGGATTATAAGGCATGATTGTTTGATGTTTGATCCCATGCTGGCAAAGATAGTTTTCAAATTCATTTTAAGTGTATTCTTTTCCATTATCAATGAAAATAGAGCTAATATGAGATTGTGCATCATTTTCAATCCATGCATGAAAGCTCTTGAATGTTTCAAAAGCTTCAGATTTGTTCTTTAATAAATAAACCCAACACATTCTGGTGTAGTCATCAATAAATGTCATCATATATTTATTACTATTTTAGAAGGAACACACATTGGGCCACACAAATCAGAATGAATGGGTTCAAGTTTTCTATTTGCTCTGAAATGAGAATCATGAAAATATTGTTTGCTGTGCTTTCCTAAGATACAAGCATTACATTGCTTAAGTTTCCTAGGAATTGTAGGAAAACCAATAACACCATTTTTCTTCAACAAATGAAGGTCATAGTTCAAGTTTCCAAATTTAGCATGCCGTTAAATACTTGATGGAAATGTACCTTTATCATAGTGAGAAATGTATGAAAAGTTTTGTGCACGAGCAGAGGTTCCTTGCAGCTTCATAAGTCTTTCTTCTTCTATCCCCGTCATGACAAGTGAGTGATATGATGCTTTTCTTACCTCATCCTTGCCATCAAATATATGAATGGAGTGTCCTTGCTGGTGGACCAAATACAACAAGTTTATCCTCAGCTCCAGGAGATATAAAACATGATATACAAGAAATTCTGGAAGACCAGGCAGTTTGAGCCTAATGGTGACAAGCCCTGATGCCTTGAGTTTTGACTTATATGCAAAGTATACTACTCCAACATTATCAATGAATTATTCAAAGAAATCTCTCCTAAAAGTCATGTGGTAAGTTTCTCCTGAATCAAGCAACTAAGAATATTTGCATGAAGAAAGTGAAGAATTGAGTAAGTCTTCAGTTACTTGAATGTTGTAATGTGCCACAACATAATGAGTAGACTTGGGTGCTTTACCTTTTCCCTTATCAGTTCTTTTACCTTTTCTTTCATTTATTTCTTACTCAATTATGTCCCAAGGCAGCTTACATATGGATGCATCATCTCCATCTCTATTGCATCATATGCAATGAAGATCATACCTTTCTCCTTGGAAATGTCTGCCCCCCTGCCTCTAAAATTCTTCCTTCCTCTTCCTCTTCGACCACCTCTTCCTCTAGAAGAACCTTGTGCATGATTCTTTTCCTTTTGTGTAAGGCACACACCTTCTTCAGTAGACTAGGGATCTGTCTTCTTTCCAAAATCCTTCTCTCTTTCAACAAACTTATTGTCAAGGGAGTCAAAGTTAATCTCCTTAAGGTTGCCGCTTGCTTGCAATGACTCAAGAAAATGTGAATACATGG
>APFE030114886.1:0-14243 GCA_000404065.3 Pinus taeda | reverse complement strand
ATTTAAAATCAAAACTATTAAAAATAACTCAAAAACATTTATAAAAATCTCAGAGAAAATTCATCCTTTATTAATGGAAAGACTTATATGCAATGATATATAAAGGAAGGCATTTGTGAAGGCAATGATAAGATTGAAGGTAGAAAAATTTGGAAAATTTCAAAAAATAAAAAATCAGTAACTTATAAAGGTATGAAAAAGTTACAACATGTACAACCTACAACATGTTCTCACCAAGTATAATCAACTAGCCCAACCATTGTATCACAAAAGCCTTGTTAACCTTGAGAAAATTATCCCCCAATATAACCTAAAACTCATCCATCGATAACATAGTGAAACTAATACAACCATGCCACTTCCCCCCCCTATATTTGAATTCAGGACGAAACACCTCTTACTGACTTCTCTTTGGAATGTACTTCTTTCACTGCGCTACAACCTTACTTGTAGTTACTTTCAACCCATGTTTGCTCACCACATTTTCCCTAATGAATATTTTTTATGCACCCATGTCCACAAGTGCTTGGACTATAATTGTACATATGCTTATCTTGTCATGCACGAGGACACCAATCCTTATACTAGAGGAGCTCTACCAAGTTAGGTGTTACATGAGCAATAAAAGGAATTATAACCCACAATACCTCTATGATTGCACCTTCTAACAAAACCCATATTGTTCCCTCGAATTAGTCAACATGTGGCATGCATCTTCTTCTCAAAGCTATGGTTAGGTGATCTCCATTGCTTGGGTCATACAATCTATCACATAATGGAAGAGGATATATTCAGGGTTGAGCAGGCTGTCATCTTTTAGGCACATGGACTAACACCTTTTCAACATATGATCTGGCCAACTCGATCCTACTTAACATGAACTATGCATACACTTTGTTCTAGAAGCCATCAAATGTGTGCCCAAAAATCATACTTTGTCTCTTTCCCCTTTGACCTATCTACAGGACAAATATTTTTCCAGAATAAAGGACATTGTTGTGGACAAAGGCCTTTATTTACAACTCAGTTCTTGTAGAGCGGTAGGGGACATAGGTCTCCCTAGTGAGTTAGTTGACGAGTGGAACAAATGCATTCTTCTCCTTAAGTTGATTGGTTTTACTTTAGCTAAGGAGGAAAGTTAGTTAACCTGGAATGGAAATATGGTCAAAGGACAACTTATAGTCAAAGAAATATACTCATACTTATCACATGACCAATCATTTGATCCTTGGTGGTTTCAAGTATGATAGAAATGGGACATCCCACTGAACTTCAAATGTTTATGTTGGTCGATGGTCCATGATAAAATCCTCATATGGACAAATCCGCTTAAGAGAGGTTGGGGCCTCAAAGATGTGCTTCATGTTTGGTATCTTTGGAAGACATAAACCACCTTTTCCTTAAGTTCTCTTTTGTTGTTGTTGTGTGGTATGTCCTAGACATTATATATATGCAACATGGGAACAGTCCTTGGTGGGCGTTTTCCTATCAAAGTGGTTCGTGGAGCACAAGGAATATATCCCCCCCTTTTTATATAATTTGAGGGATTTGGAGAGCGAGAAATGCTAAGATATTTAAGGGTCACTAACATTAAGATCTCAACATTCCTTTTAGAGAAGGGCCCCTATGATCAACAAGGAACCAAGAAGATGCATAATTATGAAGGATATATGGACCAAGTTACCAATCAACTTATTTGATGGGGCATCATCTTCAAGGAGACGGTACCAAGATGTTGATTGTCATGAGGTGTAGTGATTTCTATAAGTTTAAATTGAGCAACGGAAACAGTTGTAATACGAGAGCATAGTTACTAGCATTTGGGGTATCCTTTATGGTTCCAAGTGGTTGGGCATTGTTGAGATTGATGTGTTTGAAGATTCTACGCTGATCGTTGAGTGGGCGAATCCACGATCGACTCTACCGGTTCCAGCCCTTTCCCACTGGATGATAAGGATTAGGTCTTTGATTTTGTCTTTTTTGAGGATCATTTTCCCTTGCATATACATAGAACAGAACATTGGAGATGATATGTTATTAAAAGAACGGTGAGTGAGATCCTGGGTAAGATATATTACCATGTCTTTTCCAATAGCAGTGTCTTGTGGACAAATGGAGATATGAGGGAAGTCAATGCCCAATTTTTTGTCTTTTTTGTTTAGTAGGGGCTCCATCCTGATTGTATATTTGGTCAAAAATCTTTATTGTATTTGCTGGATTTGATTTTAGATATATCATAATCTGTACTAAATAAATTAATGTTTTTTGAAAATCCATAAATGAAAGTTACATATATTAAATCTTTTTCCCTATTTTTAATTTCCAGAAAATGAACGCTTAATACCAAAAATATCATGGAAGAAATCCTATATCATAATATGATACTAAATAGATTAATCATTTTTTAGAAGTCCATAAATAAAAGTTACATATATTAAATCTTTGCCCCTATTTTTAATTTCCCGAAAACGAACACTAATGACAGAAATATCATTGAAAAAATCCTATATAACTGTAAACCTTCCTTATTTTGAATGAAAAGAGAGTTGACTTTTTTCTTTTAAAAAATTTAAACTTAACCATAAAATCGACCAAATGCTAAGTTCTCATGACACTACCTGAACACAAGTAGATTTATATGTAGCTGGCCCAATTCAGCCTAACACCCGTAAAATTACACAAAGGGTTTATAAAGAATTAGTTCAACTCTCATTACAAGAGAACTGGCCGTTGCAACTGTCGCTTTCGGGAAATCATACCATTCATACATTCCACCCTGTCTTCGACATGCACACAAACTCAGTTAACCCAAATGAGGATGTGTGCACTCTAAAACACTAAACACTAGTCACACTGCCTTCCTCGTTTCACCAAACCGTTCACTATCTCCTTTCATGCAAGTAGTCACACGATGTCTTCCACGTTTAAGCAAACTGTGCGCTATCTCTATCTAAATCTCTGCTTTTATCTTTTCTGCTGAATTTTGTGTAAAATTTTCTAAATTTTTTTTAGAATTGTACGTTTTAATTGTATAATGGGTAAAAATTAAATATTTTGTAGAAATTTTTTTAAACTCGCTTATTTATATTTTCAAAATTTTATTTTAAATAACGAAAATTCACGATGTAACTTGTATTAGTTTGTGCGACCTACACGACTTGCAATACGAAATCTTCTTCGTCTTTCGTTGCGCTCCTGATATGAATATAATACACTTTTCATCCAATCGAATAACTATAAGGCATTAAATGACTGTTTAGTTGTATGTTTTTTAACTTTATAACACACTCGCTCATAAAGAAATAAATGAAAAATGATAAAGTGTGTTATAAAGTTAAAAAACATACAACTAACCAGTCATTTAATACCCTACCACAAATTGATTAACTCTGACCCTCAAACAATTGTGTCATTTCATCTTTACCTCGAGCTGACATTTCTTCCATGATGCGCTCGAGTAGGAAAATCCAAACTCCGTGCTAGGTAATCAACCCGAGCTCTCACCACCGTGCGGTACCTGATCTCACTTATTCAGCCAACTACTGCGGGCACTCTCGTCCACCAAGCCGACCCCAATACTTTGGCGAATGCTAAATATGCGACTATTGAAAATTAAATGACCTGACATAGGGCGGTGTTTAACACCATATAACGCAGTAGTCTATAACGCGACTTTTTGAAAGGCTTTCCGGTGGATTTTTCCGGTCAAAATCCGGCAGCAATTCATTGGAATCCCAACTTTGATAGCTAGTTTCTGCACAATCAATGGCTCCCAGGGGTTTTCCAGGGTGCTGAATCCAAATATGCAGTTAAAAAACCATTTTAACTACTAAAACTCAAGATTTAACCTCATTTCTTCGGCCGGATTCCGTCACCAGAATCTCCAAAAAGTCGCATTATAGACAACTCCCAATATAACACCCCCGCGCCGTGATGAGAGAGAAAAAAACGGCGCGTGGGTGTTATATGGTGTTAAACACCGCGCCATATCAGGTTCATTTAATTTTCAATAGTCGCATATTTAGCATTCGCCCAATACTTCGGTGAAGTGCGCTCATGTTGTGCGACCACGGGCACCCGTGGTATGATGGTACGTGGGGTGACTTGTCTCGTTCTGTGCGGGTGCCCCCGGTCTTGCCATGACGGCCTTACAGCGATATTCGTGCTCACGTGGTAACCATAATCCGATGTTAACGGCGGAAAAAGAGCCCGATGGTCCGGCCCGGTCAGAACGTCAGAACTCGGGAGTCGGACCGCGCGCTGCTGCGGCGTCACAGGATGGTTTTGCCTCCGGACTGCCCTAGCCTTTGCCCGTAAGCCTTGATCCCCACCCTCTGATTTTATTTCCCAAATATAAAGTTATGAACAATACCTATTACCGACCAGTGGATTTGCAGGTGCGATTCCTTAGATGATATGGCTTTAGTCAGTATTCTGTCAGCCTGCAGGACTTTTCGGTCGTAGGCAGCGAGGATAGCAGAGAATGGGTGGTAGGCATACCACCAGTGACCAATTCACCTAAAATGTTTGGGAGGGTTGTGGGGAATAAGCCACACGTGCCTACCAATTCACCTAAAATGTTTGGGAGGGTTGTGGGGAATAAGCCACACGTGCCTACCATTTCCGTAGCAATTTTCAATGTAGGCCTACGGGTGGCCCAGTTAGGTCTGCAACCCTACTTAATATGCAGACGAATTATCCAACCTGCTGGGCCACGGTTATAAATAGTTGTGGATTTATACATCTATTAATATATAAAACAGTATATGTGAATCTTTGGATTTAGCCAGGTATAAATTTTAATGGATGGTATATATTATTTTATACAATAATAAAATTATAGTTCCACAATTATTGATCATTTTGGGTGTTCTAACTAGCCTGAGTTAGAAAATTTAAAAAACAACATTAAGCCACCATTAACCAAAAAAACTATTCACAATTTGATAATTTATTTACTTATATCCAATAATACGATATAATAGGTATATACAGCCCTGGACATTAACTGCCACGAATAACCAAATATAAGTCTGGCCAGGATGGTCCTGGTCCTCCCGTCATGTTATGGCCTTGTGTTTAAAATATCAGCGGTTGCCCAACAGAGAATTAACAACTTCCGTTCGTTTAAATATGTGCAGACATTTTTGTGCATTATTAGTGTTTCAAAGGTATATTTGACAAGTAGTTTTATTAGTATTTAAATTTTTGTAATATGTTTTAATGTGGAGGATACAAGTAATATGAAAATAAGTTTTATCACCAACTTTTGTTTAAGGTGTTTTGGTGTTTAAGGTGTTTTGGTGATTAAAATCTATTTGTAAGTAGTTCTACTCTTATTCAAATCTTTAAAAGCATCACTCATATACGCCTAATGTAAGAAGATATAAGGCATATAAAAAGAAACTCGATCATCAACTTCTACCTCTGAAATTTTAGTATTTGAAAAAAACTTTCCAACCAATAAACTCAAGGGACATAACTAGATCTGAAACAATGCCCAAACATTGTTTGAGCCATGAAGCGAAAGAAACTTCTCCCTACAGAGTTACCTTAATTTTTATAATATCAGGTCAATTTTTGCCCCAACATTGTTTGACCCATGCGGTGAAAGAAGCTTCTCCCTACAGATTTACCTTAATTTTTATAATATCATGTCAATTTTGAAAAATTAAAATACTATTGCAATTTTGAAAAATTAAAATAAGACTATTTATTTTAATAATTTTATAAAGCTGACTTCTAAAACTTACAAAACGTAGATTAAGAATATCGAAAACTTAAAATTTAGATTACCTTTTGGTAGAAGGACACTGAAATATTCATCGATTTATATGTATTTTTAATATTTATAAAATAATTTTATAAGGCTGACTTCTAAAATTTACGAAACGTAGATTAAGTTATGATTGAAAACCAAAATTTAAGCCTCCTTTGGTGAAAGGACACTGAATATTCATACGATTTATAATGTAATTTTAATATTTAATAACATATAATGATTTTAATTTGGTTATAATATAAAAAATTAAATTATAAGATAGTTTAAATTGACAAATTATTTATATAAATTTGAAAATATAAAATATTATTATTTGTTTTAAATTAATTTAATTTAATATTATTTGAATGGAGCAATGATAAGAGCAATGTGTTTTATAAAAAATTATATTTTATTTTTTATTTATATTTAAAATCATTTGAGTGGGCTTAATGATTAAGAGTATGTGTTTTCTCCTAAGAGATCAGACGTTCAAAACCAAAGGGGTAGAGTATACATGACTTCGTAGACTTATTAGTTGCACAGATGTGGGTCCCTTGTCCTACAAACAAGGGAGTCTCATAAACAAATTTGGTATGAGTCAAATGGATGTGCCGAGGTGGGTCCCTTGTCCCACAAATAAGGGAGTCACATACACAAATTTGCTATCACGCTTGGTTGTGCCCTTAAAATTAGATAATTGTTGAGAAATGGCAACAAGATGTCTCAATTTAATTTGTCCTTGAATTAAACAAACTGAGAATTAAAATTGAATTATATTCTCATAGCAACTTGTAAATAGTTAATTAAGTTTAGTTAACTTAATTAGCTTAGGAATTTCCAGTTGGAAGTCTTTTTACACTCATGTATATGTTCTCCCTAAGTTTTAGGGGTCTAGTATGAGTTTAAATTGAGTTGGAAATTAGATCACTCAATTTACTATGTTAAGTTCAGTTAAATTAGTTCTAAATTATTTTTGGAACTAATAGAGGACTAACAGTGAGTTCGTGCACTAAAGCATCCACTAGTGCTACTCCACTTAACTGAATATTTCCTCATGAGAAACTCATGCATATTAATTCATAAAAAGACCTAGTTGAGACTACAATGTAGGGACAACGTACTATTAGTTGTATGATTTACTGAGTTGTACAGATCATGCATGCAATCAAGAATTGGACCTAATTTGGATTGTGCAGTTTTGGAAGCATTGGATTCCCATTAATATGGGCTTATTCAGCCATAGGAATTGTGCAAGGAAATAGGGGCTTGGAGAGCTGCAGAATTGGCTAAGTCTTCGCGAATAACTAGCTTGTAAGCTAAGAGAGTTGAGCATACTTGTGCAGAATTATTCTTGTGAGAACATGCTTTGTATCTTCACCCATTTTATGATATACACAATACATATAGCAGGGTTTTGAGCAGTGGCTTTCCCTAGATACATCTTGTGTTATGTGTCGTTGATTTGTCTTCTTCTTGTTCTTATTGTTTTGATCGATCTATTGGTTTCTGCTGGTTAAGTAGGAGTAGATTCTTGTCATGTGCTTTAGTAAATTGCATGAGCTTGTGAATCCACATGATTTTCTACATGGTATTAGAGCTAAGAACAATATAGTGAAGGATATTTTGAAGTTTTGAGTTTTAGGTTACAGGTGAAATTTAAATTTTCAATACATACTTCAGGATCGACAAATGGAGTTCTACGGTTTGCGGCTCAAGTATGCTTTGAAAGGTACTGCGAATTTTATAGCATGGTGGGACATAATGGAGGGTTGTACTAGAGGATAATGGCTTTAAGGAATTCGTTGATCAAGAAATTCATAAGCCAACAACATCAGATGCACATAATTTGGTCAAATGGAAGAGGTGTGTGGTGAACGCAAGGCAGATAATCGTTGATGGAGTTCAAGGCAACATTGTCTCGAGTCTCCATGACAAGGAAACTTCGTATGCTATTTGGAAAGCATTGGAAAACTTGTATCAGAACAACAGTGACAAAAGGAAATTTGTGCTGAAGGACAAACTTCGAAAAATGAAAGTGGAGAAAGACGAGACTATTCCAAAATACTTGAGCAAGTTCACTCAATATCGTGATGAAATTGGAAGTCTTGGAATCACAGTTGCCAAGGATGATATGGTGGGTCTTACTCTTCTATGAATCCCAAGGAATTTTCATAGTTATCAGGATTTTGTTAATGATCGGGAGAAGCTTCCAAATTAGGAATGACTGTGGTCAAATTTGATGTAGGAGGAGATTAGGAGGAACACTAGGGATGATTCTTCATCAAAGGCTGACGATGAAGAGAAATGTGCCTCAACGATTAAGGAGAATAAGGGAAAAAAAAAAAGCTTCCCATTCCAAAATTGGGTTTTTATCATAGAGGTAATAAGAAAGACATGACGAAAGTTAAGTGCTTTCATTATCATGAGCTAGGCCATTTTGCTACAAATTGTCCACTCAAGAAGTCCAAGAAGAAGTCCTCATGAGAAGAAGCAGGTGAGGCTTTGGCCTCTCAATTTGAATTGGAATTTTCCCTCCTTACATGCATGGTGTCATAAATGATGGGAAGTGTATGGAAATCACACAATAGAGCTTCATTCCACATGACTGGTGACAAAGAGTTATTTAGTGACCTAGAGGAGAAATTTTTCTAGATGCATATCAAGATGGGTGATGACGTGAAGTATAGTGTTACTAGATTTAGCATGATTAATTTCAGAGGGACCATGGTGCTCCACTCACCTTGAAGAATGTTATGTATGTGGCCAAGCTGAAGAAGAACTTTATATCCATTTCCATGCTTGAGGATAGAGGATATGATTTGACCTTCTCGAAAGGAAAGGTGTTCCTTCGACACATAGCCACAGGTTAGGTAAAGAATATAGGTATTCGGGTAAAGAATATCTATAAGTTGGAGGTAGAGGAGTGTGCTACTTTGAGGACAAAAGAAAAAAGGTTGCATAGTGGAGATGTTAGTGAGTTGTGGCATAGGTAATTGGGCCACGTGCATCATGGATCTTTGAAGATATTGCAATAGATCTCTACTAGTCTTCTCAAAGGTACGCTTGAGCAAGTTGATATATGCAAGGGGCGTACTTTGGGAAAATACACCGTCTTCCTTTCACGACAGAGACACTCGAGTAGAGGCTATTCTAGAGAGAGTCCATTCTATTGTGTGTGGATCATTTTTGAAAGCATCCATAATCAAAGACATGTATTATGTTATATTTTTTGATGACTATTCTCATAAATGTTGAATATTTCTCATGTAGAAAAATTATGAAACTTTCACAAAGTTTGGGAGTCTAAAGCATTGGTGGAGAAAGAGTCAGGAAAGAAGGTTAAATATCTATGGAGTGATAATGGTGGTGAATATGTCAAATGAGTTTAATAGCATCTATGCAATGAAAGGGATTAAACATGAGTTGACGACACCTCGTAACCCTCAACAAAATAAATGGGTTGGCTGAGAGGAAGAACATAAGCATAATAGGGGTAAAGAGGGAAATGTTGCATGATGACGACCCACCACTACACTTGTGGGATGAGGCATGCAACACAATAATTAATGTTTAGAACCATATCCGACATCAGATACTTGCGATGAAGACACAAGAGGAGGCTTTTTTGGTAAGAGGCCAAATGTTGGTCACTTCAGGATTTTTAGTTCATCGTTATATTTTCATGTGGCCAAAGATGCATGGAAGAATCTTGAGCCAACAACGGAGTTGGCAATATTTGTGTGGTACACTGATACACCTCACAACTATCAGGTGTACTTTCTGACCAACAAGATAACAATGGTTCAGAAGGATGTCAGATTCGATGAGGAGAAGGCCATGCGAGTTTCCCTTGAGAGGGAGTTTGAGCTACATGTGGATGAGGATCATTTAGATCTTAAGGTTGAGGAGTCTTAGATTGATGTGGAGCAACCACATGCAGATGATTTGGGAGTGGAGACATCCACTAAGGTAGAGTCTTCTAGAGAGGGAAGAAAGCACACCAGGGAGGCTGACAATTTATTGGATGATGTATGAGAGAATGTGGAAGCACCCACTTCTTAGCACAGGAAGAGGAGGTAACGTGAGAGATACACTAAATACATGGCTCTTACAGGCAAATGTGTTGTTACAGTGCCATCTTCCTTTAAGGAAGCATAGAGCAGCCCATTTTGGGTTGATGCCATGGTGGGGGAATATGACCCCATAGTTCGTAATCGTGTTTGGGATGTGGTTCTGTGATCGAAGGACAAGTCAGTGGTGAGCTCCTGCTTGCTTTACAAGGTAAATCAAGCTGCAAATGGTAGTGTGTAGAAGCATAAGGCTAGATTTGTGGCCCGTGGCTTTTCACAGGTAGAGGGGATTGACTACGACGAGACCTTTTCTCCTGTGGCAAGGCACTCATGAATCAAATCTATATTGGCACTATCGGCACAAACGGGTTGGAAGATATAGCATATGGATGTGAGGATAACCTTCCGTAATGGCATGATTGAGGAAGAGGTGTACATAGAGCATCGTGAAGGTTTTGAAACCTTTGACCATGATTAGCATGTTTGCTGGCTCAAGAGAGCATTGTATGGGATGAAGCAAGCACCTCGTGCTTGGTACACTAGGATAGATAGCTCCTTCACTAGGTTGGGCTTCAGAAAGAGTGAAGCAGATGCAATCCTGTACCACATAATGGTGGAAAGTAAGTTTTTTATCATTTTACTTTATGTTGATGATCTCATACTGACAGGTGATAATCAATTGATCAAATCTTGCAAGGAGGACCTTCGAAGAGATTTTGAGATGAAGGACATGGGGCTCACCCATTACTTTCTTGGCATGGAGGTATGGCAGGGAGATGGGAAGTTGCTTATGTCTCAGGGCAAGTATGCCAACAAGATACTCAAGAGATTTCACATGGAGAGCAACAAACCCATGGAGACTCATCTAGTAGGTAACTGGAGGAAGGAGCATGCTACTTCAGGGGAAGTAGTAGAAGCTACTATTTATAGGCAACTTGTGGGTGCATTCATGTACTTTGTGAACGCACAACCACATATGTGCTATGCAGTTAACTAGCTTAGTCAAGCGATGGTTAGGCCTACCAAGCTGTATTGGAAGGCAGAAAAGCATGTGTTGAGATACCTCAGGGGCACTTCTCAATATGGATTATGGTACAAACGGGCAGAGGGAGTGAAGCTTGAAAGCTTCACCGATGCAGATTGGGCAGGGATTCCATCCAAGGGAGTACATTAGGAGGGATCTTCAGCATTGGGTCAGCGGTAGTTTCTTAGTACAATAGGAAACAGAGATCGGTTGCACTCAGTTTGGCAAAGGTAGAGTACTTAGCTACAAGTCAGGCAACATGTGAGGCCATCTCAATGAGGAAGATACTAGTGGGTTTGCTTGGTTAGTAGATGGATCCAACTCTAATTTACTACGATAATCAAAGTTGTATCAAACTTTGTGAAAATCTTGTTTTTCATGATTGGTCCAAGCATATTGATATTCTATATCATCATCTTAGAGATTGTGTATTGAGGCAGATTATGTTGCTAGAGTACATTCCCTCGGAGGAGCAAGATGATGACATTTTGACAAAGGCATTGTCAAGATGTAAATTCGAGTTTCATAGAGATAGGATTAAGGTAGTTGATAATCCCTTTATTGTTGAGAGGGAGTGTTGAGAAATGTCAACAAGAAATTCCAGTTTAATTTGTTGTTGAATTTAACTGAGAATCGAAATCGAAATATATTTTCATAGAAACTTGTAAATAGTTAATTAAGTTTAATTAAGTTAATTATCTTAGGAATTTCGAGTTTGAAGTCTTTCTCTAGTCATGTATATGTTCTCCCTAAGTTTTAGCGGTTTAGTATGAGTTCAAATTGAGTTGGAAATTACATCACTCAATTTACTGAGTTAAGTTCAGTTAAATTAGTTCTAAATTGTTTTGAAACTAATAGAGGACTAATAGTTAGTTGGTGCACTAATGCATCCACTAGTGCTACTCCAATTAACTAAATATTTCCTCATGAGAAACTTATGCATGTCAGTTCAGAGAAAAACCCAGTTGAGACTAGAGTGTAGGGATAATGTACTATCAATTGTATGATTTACTGAGTTGTATAGATCATGCATGAAATCAAGAACTAGACCTTGTTTGGATTGCGCAGTTTTGGAAGCACCAGATTCCCATTAATGTAGGCTATTTAACCATAGTAATTGCGCAAGGAAATAGGGGCTTGGAGAGCTGTAGAATTGGCTAAGCATTGGCCATGAGCTATCTTATGAGCTAAGAGAGTTGAATATACATGTGTGGAATTGTTCTAGTGAGCACAAGCTTTTTATATTAACTCATATTTCTGATATATGCAATACAAGTAGCGGGGTTTTGAGTAGTGGATTTCCCCATATACATATTGTATTATGTGCCATTGATTTATCTTCTTCTTGTTTTCATAAAGTAGAAATAGATTCTTGTCCTGTACTTTCGTAAATTACATGAACATGTGAATCTACATAATTTTCTACAATTATATATATATAACTAATATCATATACATCTATATTAGTCATTAGTATTCATATATACTAATCAGTCAATGATTTCTATTGCATTAAACCATAAAGTTGAATGGGAAAGATAAAATTGTATTTCTCTTGATAATCATCCCAGGAAAAAAAAACCATTTGGATAAATGATAGAATAAAGAGTATTAATGAAACATCTTTTACGAATGCTACCATTAAATGCATTATTCACACTTTGCAGATTATTTTTTAAATAAATTTTTTAAACTTTAGCTTGACTATTATATAAGGTATGGCATACAATCCAGTTTTGTGTTTTATTTAAAATTTTAAGAAAAAAAACAAGATAAATTTTAAATTTATTAATAAATTTCTTTTAATAAATAAATTAAGTTTTAAAAAAATATATTATTTATATTATGTTTTTTAAGTAGATAAATAATTTATGTTTAAAAAATTATATTATTATTTTACTAAATTGGATAATTTTTTTATAGTTTTTCATAATCTTTAAATTTTAAAAATAAATAATATAAATAACAATATATAATTTTCGTAAATTACTTATAAGTAAATTACTTTGTATATACACCAAATCAATAACAATTAAAATATATTATTGAACTAGAAGATTCCAAAACCAATATTCTCTTGAATAAATAGCTTCAAACAGTTACATTTATTAGTTAGTCGACAAGATGTTGCTCGAGGGAAATCATGCCAAACATGAAATTAGGTTAATTTTCACCGTGAATTGAAAAATGAAATACATAGAGACTCATTTGGCATTGAAGTGTATCCCTAAGTAACTCATATATATGCTAACAACTCTATTGAGGTAAAACCTTCCACTTTTTCTTAAAATTAATGATAGTCCAGAAGCATATAGCTTTCTAGTTGTCTGGTTTTGATAGTTCTTTTGTCCTGTCAACCTTAGTATGTTTAGTATACTAAACAATTTTATCTTGCTAAGACAATTTTATCTTATCCTTCAAGATAGACAATTACATTCAATATGACATTTTATTTTAAATTTCTCAAAAGGAAAAAAGTGTATTATATGGCCACTGCCTTGTCTCCCAACTTGTAGCGGGAGGGAAGTAGTGAACTCTCTGATATGAATTTTGATTAATAATCAATAAATCTAGATTAAAAAAAATAGATTTTTTTATTAAATTTGTGTTTATATATATATGATGGAGATATATAATTTTTTCATGTGCGCATATTTGGTGTTTATGAACAATCAGCTTAAAAGATAGGTAATAATTACTGTAAGTATATTTTTTATTTTGACCTTTCATACTATACTATAGGAAATAAATTATTGAAATCTGAATCTTCTTATACTTCTAATATTCTTTTATAGGTAGTATGCAATTGAATACGTCGTCGGTACTCTATAAAACAAAATCATGCAATAACAAAAATACATACTTTCAGTGTTAATTTAATTCAATACTTTTATTTGGGCACATTAACACTAACTAATAATATTTATATTATATCGTATTAATTTATACTTCACGTTCGATATAAATATACAAAAAAATATTTGAAAAGAAAACAACACTGATAGAGATGTGAAAATCATTATGTTTTTAATTCACACATAATTTTAAAAAATATTAGTAAAACAAATATTTCAATATCCAATAGGTAAAATATTTCAATACAAACTCACATAAATTCATTTTATCTTTATATGGTCATCCACCAACAGGGACCAAAGTTAGAGGAAATGTTTCACTTTCTATCTATTATGCATTAAGAGGGATCAAAATGTACCGAAATGTTTGCACTTCTCTGGATATGGATTTGATTGTTTTCATTGCATAGTGGTTTAAAGATTTCAGAGGTGTGTTTCTATGTTGGAGGAACATGTGTAACTCCTTCCATGATCAACTTGGATTCTCGATTGAACATGCTAAGAGTTAACTTAAATCTATCTTAATTCCA
>APFE030114880.1:0-12317 GCA_000404065.3 Pinus taeda | reverse complement strand
GAATTGAAACTAAGTAGGGTGGATTCAATTTCTTCCTCCGAACCATCCAAAATAACTCTATTTAACAATAATATTAAAATTTTAAGCATTATACAATTGTAAATATTTTTTTAACCAATATATATTGAATATTTATTATTATATACATGTTATATATTATTAAATATTTTATTAATATTAAATTAAATCTAATCTAATTTAAACTATTAAATATTGAATTTACAAATAAAATAGAATGATTATATAAATAACAATATTAATAAAAATACAATTAAATAATTATAAAAGTACAAATTTAAATTATATAAAATTTAATCCAAATTATAAATTCATATCAAATCAAATATAATTATTCAAATAAAATATAATCATTGTCCCAAAGTGTGTCTAGAGATAAAAAGAGTGAGGGGAAAGGGGAGAGTATGGGGAGGGGAAAGGGGTTCTAGAGAGAGAGAATGGATGGAAAGGCACGGGTTGTGGAGAGAGAGAGAGTGGGAGACGCTGTGGAAGGGGGGTAAGTTGGCGAGGAGAGAGTGAGAGAGAGAGAGAGAGGGGGTGGGGTTTGATGTTATGAATTTGAGATATAATGTTATAAATTCATATCATACAAATAAAAAATAATCATTTAAATACAATTATTCAAAGGCAATCATATGATTATATAAATCAAATATAATCATTGCCCCAGAGTGTGTGTAGAGAGAGAGTGTGTGTGAGTAAGGGGAGGCGAGACGAGGTGTAGAGAGAGAAAGAGAGTGGGTGGAAGGGTGCGGGTTGTGGAGAGAGAGAGCGGCATGGAAGGGGGGTGAGTGGGTGTAGAGAGATAGTGTGTGTGTGGAGGGGGTGAGAGCATGTTGGATGTTAAGAATTTGAGAGATAATATTTGTATGTGCATATTTATAGAAAGAGCTTGTCTTAGCTTCAAGAATTATAAATTCTCTACTGACGAGGCCAACCACGTGAAGGTGGAAGCTCATCTGGCCTCCCCCTCACTTCTAGCCTATTATTACACTACGCTCATCACTCCCCAATCCCCATGTTTTGTTTTATTTTAAATTACATACAAGATGTGAGCCACATTCATTCTAAATGCATAGATATAAAGGAAGCCCAAACAATAAAGTTAATATAGTATCATTAATGCACATCAAATTTCCGTTAATACATGAGTAGATATCAAATTTTGTAAACACGAAAACATTAGGCTTACATTTTTTTATTATTGCAGAAAAATAAGCATCAAATTTGTAATCAGTACAAGCAAAGATACTATAAATACACAAACCCCAAAAAAATGTGAAACATACAAACATGACATGCCAAACACAGAAAACGTTGTAAAATTTGCATAAATATACAAATCTATGTGGAAAAAGAGCAATCCCAATGTTTCATTTTATTTTAAATTACATACAATATGTGAGCCACAATCATTCTACATGCATAGATATAAAGGAAACCCAAACATTAAATTTTATACATAATCATCAATGCACTTCAAATTTCCATTAATACATGAGTAGATATCAAATTTTGTAAACATGAAAACATTAGGCATAAAACTTTTGATTACTGTAGAAAAATAAGCATCAAATTTGTAATCAATACAAGCAAAGATATTATAAATACACAAACCCCAAAAAATGTTAAACATACAAACATGACATGCCATACACAAAAAATGTTGTAAATGCATGAACATAAAAACCTATGTGGACAATGAGCAATGAAAATGTTTTATTTTATTTTAAAGTACATACAATATGTGAGCCACATTCATTCTAAATGCATAGATATAAAGGAAACCCAAACAATAAACTGAATACATTATCATCAATGCACATCAAATTTCCATTAATACATGAGTAGATATCAAATTTTGTAAACATGAAGCATTAGGCATAATTCTTTTTATTATTGCAAAAAGATAAGCATCAAATTTGTATTAGTACAAGCGAAGATATTATAAATACACAAACCCTGAGAAATGTGAAACATACGAACATGACATGTCAAACACACAAAAAATGTTGTAAATGCATAAACATACAAACTTGTGCAGATAGTGAGCAATGGCAAAATAAATTCACACACTTCAAAGTACATATCAACATGTCATGCACAATCATTGTAAATAATATGCAAACCAAACTCAAAACACAAGCATGGTTACAATCATGAATACACATCAAATTTTGTAAGCACACAAACATTAGGCATCATTGAATTGTTTATTACTCACGCAGAAGTGTAAAAGAAAACACACAAACATTGCACTTTCATTTTTTATCGTCACCCAAATATGTTGCAAATACACAAACATACAAGCATCACGTATCAGTTACACCCTAAAAATGTTGCAAATGCATAAGATACAAGCACATGGAGATACTAAGCATTGGCAAATAAAATTCACACACATTGCAGAGTACATATCAAAATGTCATATACAATCATTGTAAATACACAGGCATACAAATGGAACTAAAACCACAAACATTGCTACAATCATGAATACACAACAAATTTTGATCACCATACACAAAGAATTTTTTAAATGCAAAAAAACGTACAAATGTCACCCATAAAATTTTTATCATTGCACACAAAATCTTGCAAATATACACATATCGCACATCAAAGTTGAATCATCGCAGAAAACATGTTGTAGATAGTCATTCCTAAATACACATCAAGTTTTGTAAGCACACAAACATGAGGAATCATTGAATTGTTTATTACTCAAGAAGAACTATAAAAGAAATTTCACAAACATTGCACTTCCATATTTTATCGTCACCCAAAAATGTTGCAAATACACAAACATACAAGCATCACATATCAGTTACACCCTAAAAATGTTGCAAATGCATAAGATACAAGCACATGGAGATAGTAAGCACTGACAAATGAAATTCACACACATTGCAGATTGCATATCAAAATTTCATACACAATCATTGAAAATACACAGGCATACAAATGGAACTAAAACCACAAACATTGCTACAATCATGAATACACAACAAATTTTGATCACCGCACACAAAGAATGTTGAAAATACAAAAACATACAAATGCCACCCATCAAATTTTGATCATCGCACACAAAATGTTGCAAATATACACATATCGCACATCAAATTTGAATCATCACAGAAAGCATGTTGTAGATAGTCATTCCTCAATACATATCATGAATACACATCAAGTTTTGTAAGCACACAAACATTAGGCATCACTGAATTGTTTATTACTCCAGAAGAACTGTAAAAGAAAATTCACAAACATTGCACTTCCCTTTTTTATCGTCATCCAGAAATGTTGCAAATACACAAACATACAAGCATCACGTATCAGTTACACCCTAAAAATGTTGCAAATGCATAAGATACAAGCACATGGAGATATTAGGCATTGGCAAATGAAATTCACACACATTGTGGAGTACATATCAAAATGCGATACACAATCATTGTAAATACACAAGCATACAAATGGAACTAAAACCACAAACATTGCTACAATCATGAATACACAACAAATTTTGATCACCGTACACAAAGAATATTGTAAATACAAAAACATACAAATGTCACCCATCAAATTTTGATCATCGCACACAAAATGTTGCAAATATACACATATTGCACATCAAATTTGAATCATGGCAGAAGACATGTTGTAGATAGTCATTCCTAAGGGGGACACACATACACACATTTTATAACACATATCAACATGCAATTCACATTCATTGTAAATACAAACACTAAATATAACTCAAAGAGCAAACATTGTCATACACAATCATGAACAAAGTAAAAAATGTCAGCGATCATCGAACGCTACATGAAAAGAATATGAATACACATCACTACACAAACAAGAACTATTTTAATATATTTAAAAATTTAAAATGTGTAAACCATGCATACTAACAATTAAGAAGTTATTAACTTAAAACCTATGATGCTAATTACTTTTAAACATAACCAAAAAGGAAAAGTAAAAACTAAAAAGTGGAAAGGGAGAGAGGATGCACAAGCCCTTAAGAATGACCATGGTTCATCCTCAAGGGCATTGAGAAGGGGCTTTTAGCCCCTTCAAACATAAAAATAATTTTTATTTTCATGAGATTTTCAAGAGTAATTACAGAATGAATACATAAATGTTAATTTCTTTTGAAGAGGATCAATGTGTCTTATGTCATGAGAATGATGGAGATGTGAATGCTTTGGCCATACACATATATTCCAGTCATTATCTGCAAAAATAATATATTTTAAAAGTCAATGACAATCTATGCTATACATAAATATTTTGCATACAAAACTACTTTGCATAAATTCCTATAACAAAAAATGCACAAATGCTTTATATATATTATTTTTCTTTTACGACGTTTTTTACTCCTAACTGTTAAAATTTAATATTTATGGTTTATCTACCCAGCCAAAAATAAATAAATTTAATATTTATGGTGTATCTTAAAGCCCATCAATCAGTGGAGTGGAGTGGAGTGGAGTGGAGTGGAGCCCATCACACCATTAAAAATGAATTACAACAATCAAATCATCAACGCTGAAAATGAATTAGAACAATCAAATCATCAAATTGATAAAATTCACTAGATTGGGTTATCCAATTAAATTAAAATACCCTCGTGCCCACTCCCACCCGAACCCAATTCCTTTGTGAGAATAACCTGGTGTAAAAACAAAACAAAACAGTGCATAATCTGGAATCCTAACATCTACATAATGAAATTTTGGAATGAAAGGATTGGACGAATCTTACCACTATTTTTATACTGTCCTGTCGACCTTTAAAGGGAGAGAAATAATCCAAGATAACCATGCCCCGCATAATATACTATCAGCACAGTACAAGTACAGGTCATGCAACTCTCTGAGTCACTTCATGTGAGAAAAGGAAAAGTATTCAGTTGAGATTACTCTGAAATATATGCGTCCTCTGCATAGTTGATACATGCTATAACCGCTTAGCTCCCAACATAACTCCTGCACCACATTCTTGGAGATAAGTTACACATTTTATACATACATACATTATCAAACCTGCTTGTTAGCCAAGTTCCATGGCCCTGTTTATCTATCAGCACCATATAGACCTACTTTTTTGGGCTGTGCAAACCAATTTCCATGGGTATCAGAGAATTGAATTGAATTAAAGCGCAACAGCAGGCGGAGGTCAGGTTTTGTGACGGATGGATCTAGCTCTGAGTACCATGTTGAGGCTGAGGCTGAGTTCCGTCTGTGACGAGAGGCAAGAATTGGTTTGAATTTAGCAGAGCAGGCATTGTGTTAAGAACCGCCCATGCCATTGAAACTACGAAATGCATTTCAGGGACGTTGGGAACCACCACAGAGAGACCTGCATATATGCAACCACAACCACAGCGAATAAGGTTCACAGTTATGCAGCAGCACCATAATATGACATATGACATAAATATTTATACGCCCATACCGGGAACAGAACGTTACCCATGTTGTCAGAGGTTCAAATCCTGGGTTCAAATCCCGCCAACGAAACGTTACCCAGGAAGTTCAAGCCCTCGTTTCAACTGATTATATTTTGGATGTAATATTTCATAAACCCTCAAAGTTTACTGATAAATACACATATAAGTGATCTATCGCTGGAATAAATATGGCAGAGGTTCAAGCCCTACTTCAACTGTCTAACTAATTATATTTTGGATTTAATATTTCATAAAATCCGAAGGCCACAGGCCAAAATCCCATCGGGTCAGTGGTTCAGACCCTACTTCAACAGTGTAATTAATTATATTTTAGATTCAATATTTCATAAACTCTCAATGTGACCCGAGTTCAAATCCCGGCAACGGAACGTTACCCAGGAGGTCGGAGGTCCAAGCCCTCTATTTGATGTAAGATTTCATAAACTCGCAGGGCGACCCGGGTTCAAATCCCGGCAACGAAACGTCATCCATCAGGTCGGAGGTTGAAGCCCTCCTTCAAGAGTAACTAATCATATTTTTGGATTTAATATTTCATAAGCTCTCAAGGTGACCCGGGTTCAACTCCCTGCAACGAAACCTTATTCAGCAGGTCGGACGTTCAAGAGTGTAACTAATCATATTTTTGGATTCAATATGTCATAAGCTCTCAAGGCGACTCGGGTTCAAATCCCGGCAACTGAACGAAGGTTCAAGACCTCCTTCAAGACTGTAACTAATTATATATTGGACGCACAGATCAGTGAACTACCGCTGGAATAAATCTCAAAGTTTAAATGCACAAAGAGGGCGGTGAACTGTCGTTGGTCGCTAGAATAACTCAGTTTGTTTGAGTGTGTGGCTGTAAATTATACGCAGGACACAGTGAACTGAATCTGAATTACTCGGCTTCTATGCTAATCTCGGTTCTTACATTAATTGAAATGAAATTATTAGTTGCATCTGATGCCTGATTTATTTTTTTAGAATTTAAAATGGGTACTAGCAATTATGGGGCGTATCAATATTTATGTCATAATGAAGGTTATGATTCATAATTATGCAGGGCCCATCCCAAATCAAATTACAGGGCCAATCCCAGACCAAATTAGTTCCTGCTAATCCCACTCATCATTTTGTTGATCATGTATATATTTGAATATATGTATAACCAGAAAGATGCAAAGAAATTTACCTACTCTACCTGGATTCAATCCTTCCGCACACCTGTGGATTCGAAAACTGATGCAGGTACCAATACCAATTCATATTTAAGCTAGCTTAGCCGAGCAATTCAATAATACTTCTTGAACAGACAAAATTCATATTAAACCCTGTAATGTATGTATGTCATCACTTACTAAGCTAACCTAAAATCTATACCAAGATTGAAAAAAAGAAACCCAATGAAAAGAAAACAGATCTTACAGGTACATAAATTTGCCTGCCAGGATCGAGAAGATTGAAAAAAAGAAACCCAATGAAAAGAAAACATATCTTACAGGTACATAAATTTGCCTGCCAGGATCGAGAAAGATGGGGTGGATATCTCCTCATATACCTGCCTGGGATTGAACCCTTTCGCTCCTGTTCCTGCTCCTGCTGATTAAAAATTGAATTGAATAGATGTCATGTTTACCCTCTCCTCCTCCCAGTACCTCGCAACACAACAACACATACCAGACCAGACCATACCAGACAAAACCAGACCACACAAAACTCATACCAGACGAGACCAGACATGACATGGAGCTCCAAGACAAGAATCTGTGAATCTGAGTTGAGTGAGTGTGAATCTGTGAATCTGAGTTGAGTGAGTGTGAGTCTGTTTGAGTGAGTTGAGTGAGTGTGAGTGTGAGTCTGTTTGAGTGAGTTGAGAGAGTGTGAGTGTGAGTTAATAAAAGAATTGAAAAAACAAAAAAATCTTAAATCGAAAAAAAAAATACACTAAAAAGCAGGTCAGCTTTCTAAATATATTTGTTTTTATGGGATGGGAGTGGTAAGCAATTTTAAAACTTTCCTTTTTGGGACGATGTTGGGAACTAATTTTAAAACTTTCCTTGAAAATCCGAAAGAGGAGATGGAGGGCAACATATCAGTGGGAAAGAGAGCGGATTTGTCATTCTGTGAAAGGGTTGTTACGGGCTAGCGTATTATTGAAAGAAACACAATTAAAATTAAAATATATGGAATCTTTGATAGAAAAATCTTGAATCGAAATTAATAAAAATAAAAATAAAAACATGCTAGTTTTCTAAATATAATTTCTTTTTTAGACGGTGCCAATTTTAAAACTATCCGTTGGAATGAAAGAGGGGATTTGTGTGTATGTGAAACTGTTGGTATGGAAGCCAATGTATCCGTTGAAAGGAACACTATTTATATTTACATTTACATTTTACTCCAACATTTCAGTCCGAGTCCTATCCTGTACCTCATGCATGCCCCTCTGATGCACGAGTGTCTGTGCCTGTTTAATGCGTGAGTGTGTCTGTGCACGAATATTTCTGGGCCTATGCATGAATCTTTGTGTGCCTGTGAATCTGAGTTGAGTGAGTGTGAGTCTGTTTGATTCCAGACTAGGCTAGGGTAGAGTAACTTAGGTTAGGCTAGGCTAGGCTAAGCTAAAGTAGCCTAGAGTAGGCTAGGTAGGCTATTAGGCTAGGCCAGGCGAACCTATAGTAGGTTAGACAAGAGTAGGTTAGGCTAGAGTAGGTTAGGGTAAAGTTAGGTTAGGCTAGGCTAGGCGAACCTATAGTAGGTTAGAGAAGAGTAGGTTAGGCTAGAGTAGGTTAGAGAAGAGTAGGTTAGGCTAGAGTAGGTTAGAGTAAAGTTAGGGTAGGCTAGGCTAGGCTAAAGTTTGCTAGGCTAGGGTAGAGTAGGTTACGTTAGGCTAGGCTTCAATATGCTAGGGTAGGTTGTGCTAGAGTAGGATAAGCTAGGCTATGCTAGAGTAAATTTAGCTAAGCTAGGCTAGACCACGTTAGGGTAGGTTATTCTTGAGTAGGATAGGGTAGGTTATGCTAGAGTAGGATAAGCTAGGCTACCTTAGAGTAGGCTTGGCTAGGCTAGGCTATACTATGTTAGGTAGGCTATGTTAGGTGAGGCCAAGCAAAATTAGGTTAGGCTAGGGTAGGCTAGAGTAGGCTAAGCTAAGGTAAGCTAGGGTAGGCTAGGGTAGGCTAGAGTAGGCTAAGCTAGGGTAGGTTAGGCTAGGCTGGACTATGTTAGGTAGGCTAGGGTAGGTGAGGCCAAGCTAGACTAGGTTAGGCTAAGGTAGGTTAGAGTTGGCTAACGTATGGTTGGGTAGGCTAGGATAGGCTAGGCTAGAGTAGGCTAAGGAAGGTTATGTTAGGGTAGCCTAGGGTAGGTCAGGTTAGGTCTAAGTAGACTAGGTTAGGGTAGGGTAGGGTAGCATATAGTAGGGTAAACAAGAGTAGGCTAGTATAAGATAGGTTAGGTTAGGCTAGGTTGGTAGGTTAGAGTAGGCTAGGCTAGGCTAGGTTACGGTAGTCTAGGGTGGCCTAGAGTAGGGTAGTCTATGGTAGCCTAGAGTAGGCTATGCTAGAGTAGGATTGGCTAGGCTAGGCTAGAGTATGTTAAGTAGGCTATGCTAGGTGATGTCAAGCTAAACTAGGTTAGGCTAGGCTAGGCTAGGCTAGAATAGATTAGGCTAAGCTAGGGTAGGCTAGGATATGCTAGGGTTGGCTAACCTATGGTTTGGTAGGGTAGGCTAAGCTAGGCTAGAGTAGGCCAAGGAATGTTATGTTCTCGTAGCCTAGAGTAGGTTATGTTAGTTTTAAGTAGACTAGGTTAGGGTAGGGTAGGGTAGGGTAGCCTATAGTAGGGCATACTTGAGTAGGCTAGTATAAGCTAGGTTAGGCTAGGCTAGGTTGGTAGGTTAGAGTAGGCTAGGTAGGGCTAGAATAGATTAGGCTATGCTAGGCTAGGCTAGGATAGGCTAGAGTTGGCTAACCTATATTTTGGTAGGCTAGGCTAGAGTAGTCTAAGGAATGTTATGTTGTGGTAGCCTAGAGTAGACTATGTTAGGTTTAAGTAGACTAGGTTAGGGTAGGGTAGCCTATAGTAGGGTATACTTGAGTAGGCTAGTATAAGCTAGGTTAGGCTAGGCTAGGTTGGTAGGTTAGAGTAGGCTAGGCTAGGCTAGGTTAGGGTAGGCTAGCATAGCCTAGAGTATGGTAGATTAGAGTAGGCTAGGCTAAGCTAGGTTGGTAAGCTAGAATAGGCAAGGCTAGGCTTAAGTAGACTAGGTTAGCGTAGGCTAGAGTAACCTAGAGTAGGCTAGTATAAGTGAGGCTGGGCTAGGCTAAACTAAAGTAGGTCAGTCTAGGCTAGGCTAAAGTTCGTTAGGCTAGGGGAGAGTAGGTTACGTTAGGCTAGGCTACAATATGCTAGGGTAGGTTATGTTAAAGTAGGATAAGCTAGGCTATGCTAGAGTAGGTTTGGCAAGGCTAGGCTAGACTACATTAGGGTAGGTTATGCTAGAGTAGGATAAGCTAGGCTATGCTAGAGTAGGCTTGGTTAGGCTAGGCTAGACTATGTTAGGTAGGCTATGCTAGGTGAGGTGAGGCTAAACTAGGCTAGGCTAGGTTAGGGTAGGCAAAGCTAGGGTAGGCTAGGATAGGCTAAGCTAGGGTAGTGTAGGGTAGGCTAAGCTCGGTAGGGTAGAGTTGGCTAACCTATGGTAGGGTAGGGTAGGTTAGGGTAGGCTACGCCAGGTTAGGGTAGGCTAGCGTAGCCTAGAGTATGGTAGAATAGAGTAGGCTAGGCTAAGCTAGGTTGGTAAGCTAGAATAGGCAAGGCTAGGCTTAAGTAGACTAGGTTAGCGTAGGCTAGAGTAGCCAAGAGTAGGCTAGTATAAGCAAGGTTGGGCTAGGCTAAACTAAAGTAGGCCAGTCTAGGCTAGGCTAAAGTTCATTAGGCTAGGGTAGAGTAGGTTATGTTAGGCTAGGCTACAATATGCTAGGGTAGGTTATGCTAAAGTAGGATAAGCTAGGCTATGCTAAAGTAGGTTTGGCAAGGCTAAGATAGACTACATTAGGGTAGGTTATGCCAGAGTAGGATAAGCTAGGCTATGCTAGAGTAGGCTTGGTTAGGCTAGGTTAGACTATGTTAGGTAGGCTATGCTAGGTGAGGCGAGGCTAAACTAGGCTAGGCTAGGTTAGAGTAGGCTATGCTAGGGTAGGCTAGGCTAGGCTAAGCTAGGGTAGTGTAGGGTAGGCTAAGTTGGGTAGGCTAGAGTTGGCTAACCTATGGTAGGGTAGGGTAGGCTAACCTATTGTAGGGTAGGGTAGGCTAGGCTAGGCTAGAGTAGGCTAAGGAAGTCTATGTCAGGGTATGCTAGAGTAGGCTAGGCTAGGTTTAAGTAGACTAGGTTAGGGTAGGCTAGAGTAGCCTAGAGTAGGGTAGACTAGAATAGGCTAGGCTAAGCTAGGTTGCTAGGCTAGAGTAGGGAAGGCTAGGCTTAACTAAAGTAGGTTAGCGTAGGCTAGGGTAGACTAGAGTAGGCTAGTATATTCTAGGCTAAGCTAGGTTAGGTTAGGGTAGGCTAGGGTAGCCTTGAGTAGTGTAGGCTAAAGTAGGCTAGTATAAGCTAGGCGAGAGTAGGCTATGCTACAATAAGCTAAGCTAGGTTGGGATAAAGTGCGGTATGTTGGGTTCGAGTAGGCTAGGCTAGGCTAGGCTATGCTAGATTACGTTAGGCTAGGCTAGCTACGCCAAATTACAATAAGCTAGGCTAGGCTATGGTAAGCTAGGTTAGATTAGAGTAGGCTAGATTAGGTTAGGCTCTTATAAGTTAGACTAGGGTAGAGTAGGTTGGGCTAGGTTAGAATTGTCTAGGCTAGGCTAGGCTTAGCTAGCCTAGAGCAAGCTAGGCTATTCTAGAGTAGATTAGGGTAGAATAGGCAACAAAAGCCTATGCTAGATTAGACTAGGCAAGAGTAGGCTAGGCGAGAGTAGGATAGCCTAGGTTAGGCTAGGTTAGGCTTGGATAGGTTAGGCTAGAGTAAGCTAGGCTAGCCTAGGCTAGGCTAGGATAGGCTAGAGTATGCAAGGCTAAATTATGGTAGGATATATTGGTTAGGGTAGGCTTGGGTAGGCTAGATTAGGCTATGCTAGAGTAGGTTATGCTAGGCTAGGCCAGGCTAAGCTATGTTAGGCCAGGCTATGCTAGGCTAGGCTAGGCAAGACTAGCCTAGGATAGAGTTGGCTAGGCTAGGCTAGCTATGCCAAATTACGATAGGCTAGGCTAGGCTAGGCTATGGTAAGCTAGGCTAGGGTAGAGTAGGCTAGGCTAGGTTAGGCTCTCGTAAGATAGACTAAGGTAGAGTAGGTTGGGCTAGGTTAGGGTGGGCTAGGCTAGGATAGGATTGGCTAGACTAGAGCTGGCTAGGCTATGCTAGGCTAGATTAGTGTAGAATAGTAAATGATAGACTATGTTAGATTAGGCTAGGCTAGAGTAGGCTACGGTAGGTTAGGCTATAGAGTAAGCTAGGCTAGTGTAATCTAGGCTAGAGTAGGCTACGGTATGTTAGGCTATAGAGTAAGCTAGGCTAGTGTAAGCTAGGCTAGAGTAGGCTAGGCTAGGCTAGGCTACAGTATGCAAGTCTAAATTAGGGTAGGCTAGGTAGGTTAGCGTAGGCTTGGGTAGGCTAGATTGGGCTATGCTAGAGTAGGTTATGCTAGGCGAGGCCATGGTAAGCTATGTCAGGCTAGGTTATGCTAGGCTATGCTAGGATAGAGTTGGCTAGGCTAGCCTAAAGTAGAGTAGGTTATGATAGGTTGTGCTCGGGTAGGATGGAGTAGACCA